>JAHQZX020003253.1:0-37973 GCA_019804575.2 Pseudotulostoma volvatum | reverse complement strand
TGTCGCACGGAAAAATATCGTTGGGCACAGGTTATCGTTAAAAACATGTATTGTTATAAACAGGTTTTACTGTATATGATTAGTACTATTGGAACTTTCGGGCTTTGAGCAAAACGGGTTTTCTCCAGTGTCAAGTTACCAGTACTATCATACTTATTAGTTATTAGGCATTTAAAAGTGATCTCATATATTATTGCACCTACGCAAGATAAAGAAGCACTGTCCACAGCAGCTGGAGGGGAATAATGGGTCGGGATCGCTCGGAGGATTCTCTCAAGTGGGAAGTTAGAGAGAGACATTTAAAAAGGGTCTTTTGATCACTGAGAAATCGGCTTCGACGTAGGAAGTGTTAGGGAATACTGTCACGACGACCAGCTCATCGAGTGCAATGGATGTGCCTAGAGCTTCTGGAGATCGATAGCAACTATAGTTACTCTATGACTCTTATAAACTTATTGAGACATCCTGCCCTCAGTATTAAGTAGCTAGGTCGGGTCGTCCCTCATCCAAAATGACGCACCACATGCGACGGACCTGATTGCCAGGCGGAATTGCTATGTTGATATGTGTCTCCAAGATCGATGTCATCCGATATTTTATATTTTCAGGCAACGCCTTAGGTATTTAAGGTTGGCTCGTGACTCAAGACAGCTCATTGGTTGCTAGTATGGGTCCACACGGGCCAGCCTATATAAACCTGAGGCAATATAAATTCTAGCCTTAGGCGTTACTCTTAGTATCCACATTTGTTTATTTAAGGCCAACGAGTGGAGAGTCCCGCCCTACTCGAGCAGTTGTAGCCCTTCTATGATAACAGTAACTCGATGTTTTTTGTGTAGAGTGTTAGAGTAACGGAACGGTTCAGTATAAGCGTGAAAATCACATTCCGGATAATAAAATAAGAATACCTATGATGTGGTAAGGTAGCGAAGCGATAAATTAGGTGTGCTTCTATCTGTCACGATGTGGTTTGTTTTTGCATTCAAAACTTGTAATGTAGAAGGTACTGCCTTTTTTGACCCAACGGGTATGCGTAGCGCAACGCTAAAGTTGTATATCCGAATGTGAGTATTATACCGGGCTTTCTTAGCAACTTAATAGTGGCTGATCCTCGTTATGCCATTATGTATTTCACGTAACATATGAAGAGAAAACAATGAACACAAGGTGGCAAATAGTACACTGCCTTTTTTTTCTTCTCACAACCCTTTGCTGCCACGCGTCCTCTTACCACCGCAGTAGATACCATTAATATAGACGAACGAATAATATTTCCCCAATTCCCAGGTGGTTAAAAAAGAAATAAAATGTGGAAAACCGAACCAAAGGACAAAAGAAAAAGGAAAAAAATAACAGATAATAACAGAGTCTTAGCCGATTGAAACCTTCAACGCGACAAAGCATGGTTATAAGAAAGTAACAGCCTAGATGAAGTTTCAGATCAACTATCTCCTAGAGGCTTTCGATGCTGCGATTTGTCTAGCCCTCATTTTCCGGAAACGGTCCTCTCCACTGGCGCCCAAGGGGCGGGCGAATTTGCTCTCTTGTACAGCAGTGGGGCGCGGAACAATCGTATATGTGGTGTAGCCTACCTCTCGACGAGCGCGATTAGCAAGGCGGGGAGGAAGGAGTTCCCTGGCGCGCGCCTCGGCTGCCGTTGCTTGTGCGGAAAGCACCCGCGGACGATTTACAAGTTTCCTAGGACCATGATTAGCATCAGGCTCCATCTGCAGAACACGGACGAATTGGATAAACATACCTAGGATCAAATTCAGCCTCTTCATAGACCTTCTTTGAGTAATCATCACTTCGTTGTAGGATAGGGCGTGTCCATTCCGCAAGAAGACGCTCCGCCTGTCGCTTGATCCCTGGCTCCGTTCGCTTGCTCTTCGTATAGAACACGATTACCTTGCCGATGCCACTAGCAATTAGGGACTCCTTGTTGATCGGAAGATTTGCCAGAGCAGCCATAAGATCGCGTTGGATATTGTATGCCGGAAGAGAGCCATCGTCAAGAGGCTCCAGGAAGAACTTAACGGCTTCAAGCAAGTTGATTTCGGGGTCAACTAGACTGTTGACATATTGATTGCGATTCAAAAGCGATACCACTTCAGGAAGCATCTTTAGCTTGTGTGTAGCTGGTTTACCCTCCCGACGATTAATCGCATCAAGTTGAGCAGCATGAGTCATCCGTTTTCGCATATCTTCAATCTCAGCATCTGCCATTTGCTCCAAATCCTGTAAAAGTTAATTAGCCCATGCGCAATCCACGACCTGGAATGGTTCTATGTACAATCCCGTCTGTCCTGCGGACTCTTCTCTTGGTGGGCTTTTTCAAGACTTCATCCATAGCCCTATCGAGTGCCCTACGGCGTCCTATAGTTTTCCATGAGCACTTGCGTTTTGAGTGATGCTAGAAGTGAAAGACTCACTGGTGGCTGGATCCAGATGTTCCTCATCTTCAACGGTCGGCTCATGCCTTCTTCTGTCTTTGTCCATTCTCTTGCGAGGTCTCCTGCCACCCGCATCCTCGCCACTAAGTGCATCGTCTGAGTCCCTTTGTCTACGACTCTTTTTCTCTCTTCGTCCCTCTCTTCTCCTCTTGGGTCGATCAGTCTCCTCTCCATCCTCTCCTCTCTTCCGCTTATGACGTCCAATGAGTTTCAAGTTCTCTTCATCAATGGCAAGCGCAGGGCGATCTTCGATATTGACATTTTCCGGGTCAAAGTTTTCGAATTGCGCTTCATCGACTTCAGAGAGGATTGACTCATCGTCTGATAAATCATCTACTGCTGGTGCGGGGTTCTCTCTCGCATAGTTTTCATTTTGGTTGTTACCATAGTCATTTTCAGGGGTAACGTCTCCGTGCACTTCAGGGTTGCGGTCGTCGTCGTTTCGAGCAGCACGGGGGGATTGCGATGTAGAAGGCATATTCGTTTTTTCCAAGGATAACAAGGACTAAGGGAACAGGAATATTGATGGAAACGTCACCCAGCAACAGCCTGACCGTGGCTTCAAATCCCACTCGAGAGAGAGGATCAGCTACAAAGCAGCGTAGTAAGGGACTTAAGTGCAGAGATGCGCAAGACAAAAAAACGGGGGCTTTTTCTCGGGTGGCCGGGAAATGCCAAAAAAGCCGAAGGAAGGGAAGGTATTAATTAATCAAAAAGGATGGAGGCTCAGTAAACTCTCAGACAAAGCAAACTTCCGGTGGTCTGTGCGCGTGCGAAGGATCAAAAATCGGATTTAACGGATCATAATTATTACCATGTATGGTTAGATTTGGTACTACTATCATAGTAGTAGCAATGTCATTTCTTTGAACTTATTACTGACCACCACCATTTGCGCCATATTCCGGAATATCTTGTGTTTCCTTGAAGAAGCCTGCATTCGATTTGGGTTGAAGGATAATTAAATAAACCATAGAATGTTTGCCCCAGGTGTGTCATTTTCTGCGTGTTCGCTCATCCTTTAATGCATTTATCATGCAGAAAATGCCTTTGCTGAATAGCACTTTCTTCACAGGTCACGAACAACACTCCAAGGAGGAGATCGAGGTATGTGGATGTTGTCTTTGCTGCTAACCCAATACTCCCATTCTTTTCAGCGTTGTCCAATACCCTAAGCTACGTCCTATGGTCTGCATTTCAGTTATGGGGTTGCGAGTATATTGATTTGGTTTTCGTTTTTCAGGTTGGGGAGATTAAAGCACGCCAGACTATCCGAATGGTTGTAGCGGGGGGAATTCTGCTTTACTTATGTGAGTTTTATGATAGTTTAAAAGACCTGCATGCATCCCTATCCTTGACTGCCATAATTTCTTCAAATTTCCACTAGCCCTCTTCACCAAATGAGTGAGAAGAGCTGCCACTATGTAAGGTGCTAACTTCGTGGTGATTGACTATTAGCCCCATTTGCCATAAGTTTTATCCGGAAACTATTGTAAATGATGTCTACTTTATCTACATTGCGGTCACTTTGTCTATTGGAGACATGATTGTTGGGATATGGGGTCTTGATAATTATCGTTCGGCTTAGTTTTGAGTTATCATGGGTCACATATGTGTATTAATAGTGTACATTGTCTTGATAAAGAAGACGTCAGTGCAAGCTCGCTCTTGATTCCTGAATCAACCCTGAAATACCCGCTCCGTAACGCCCATTCAATTAGATGTCGATCAAAAATTGACCAATGAGATCCGACCTAGCGTTGGAGGTCTCGAACACCCTGGCATAAAAGAAAAAAAGAATTGAGTGCATCTAGGAACCGCCGTACCATACATAACCAAAAGCGACCATGCCAGTTTAATCACCATTCAAACCACTAGGTTTCTGAATTTCTTCGAAGTCTTGGCGTACAGCCTCCAGCTCCTTCTGTAAGTGTTGGATCTGAGAAGCGTAGTCCTCTAGGATCTGTCTGGTGGTCAGCCCCAGGTGAATCTACAAAAACAATTCATGAGTTGGAAGGAAATATTTCTTGCCTTTTTCGCTGTCTTCACTACAGATTCATCGAGGCCTTCATCCGCTTCTGCAGCTGCATTTGGACCGACTTTTTCAACTTCCGCCTGCAAGCGTTTCGAATGCTCACAGATTGCCAACAGTCGTGCCCATATCTCCTCTGCACGTCCATTAATTGAAGGGTCAAAAACAGCGCGTTCTAATTGCAGTAGTTTCTTCCTCAACTCCTCCTCCCCATCATCCATTGCATATCCCCGGTTGCGAAGCACCTGCGTCTTGGCGGCGAGAGAGAGGCAGCGTAGGCTTAACACAAGATGCTTCCTTCGACAGTCTGAAATCCTTACCGAGATTTTCAGATCATGACGAGAAAGTAAATCGGTAAGCGAGTTGTTTATCTCATGGAGACGAGTCTGCATCATAGTAAGAAAATCTCTTTGTCTCTGGGCCCGCTTCCCAAGTTCCCAAAACCCTTTCACAAGAACTGGAACATAACCGGGACTCGGTCTCTTCCGTAAAGCCTCCTCCCACTTAGACTCGTCATCCTCAGGGCCTGGCTGGAAAAAGGGAGCCGAGTCTTCGCTAACATAATTGTAAAGGTAGGTTCTAAACGGAGATGTTCTATTGATAGCTTCCCATTTATCCTTCACAATCATTACCTGCATTGGTACGGTCCGATGAACTTGCCAGAAGGAGTTAGCAAAGCCTACATGTAATCGATAGTCAAAGAGTTACCTCCTGTAATAGCACGACCAGGAGACCACAGCGACGAGCCCTGATTCTGTTGCTGGATGATGCTCTGCCCAAGCTGGGGTTGCTGTTGAGGCTGCTGCTGCTGCTGCTGCTGACCACCTAACAAAGAGGTGCCGCCTTGAAAAGGTGGTTGTTGCTGTTGCTGTTGTACGCCAGGGCCAAACCCATTGAATAAATCACCGCCCTGTCGTTGCGGTTGTTGCTGCTGCTGCTGGTGTTGTGTGTTGGTGCCGAAACCACCGAACCCACTACTTTGCTGCTGCGGTTGCTGTTGCGGTTGCTGTTGCGGCTGCTGCGATCCAAATCCCCCAAACACACTACCCGGGGGTTTCTGCTGGATAGTGGTCCCAAACAAGCCGTTTGACGGTGGCTGAGCCTGTGTCTGTATTTGAGTCGAAGACCCAAACCCCCCAACCGCCTGAGGTTGCGATGTCGAACCGAAGGGACTACTACTACCACTCTGCTGATTCTGCGTTGACCCAAATGGGCCCCCACTTAGCTTATTCTGTGTTGAGCCGAATATACCTCCGCCAGCCTGCTGGTTGCCAGGGGCACTGGAACCCAAAGCTGCAAATGGGCTGGGGTTATTGTCAGCAGGCCCAAAAGTGCCACCAGCCTGCTGGTTGCCCGCGATGCTGGCGCCCAAAGTCGCGAATGGGCTGGGATTATTGGCAACAGCCCCAAATGTCCCACCAGTAGATGATGGTGTAAGCCATGACATTGTTGGATCGGAACGTGGATGATCGGCTGAAAAAGTCGCAAAGAAGCGCAAATCCTGGATTCATGGAACTTGGAAATTTCTAGTAGCAATACCTAAGACTGCATGGCAAACAAGAAAGACCAGCCAGAAAGGTTTCTATTTCTGGCATCAAGAGTTATAGCAAACATAAGTACTTGAAAGCTGAGACTTCAAAGCTTGTCAAGTTGCTTTGTTTTTTTGAGATTCCAAAACAAATCTTAGTCTGAACACGTGATCTACATCGAATACAAACATCCCATGAAAGAAGAATTCAATCGCGCCATTCGAAAGTTATCATGAAAATTGTAACTCTGCTTTCAATATAGATCAAAATGTCAAGCGCTATCATGTCATATTGTAGCACCATTCAACAAAAAATCAACCTGCAGTCTTGCAGCTTCAGCCAATTGATCTCGATAGCCTATGATGATTATATAAGCTCCAGCATCCATCAGCCAATCAGAGATCAGTGATCGCTGCAAATGACCCGACTCCGAACTGAAGCTCGCTCGAACCATGTAGTATGATATTCAATTGAGCAGTTACAAAGAGATAAAAGGCCGAACCATCAATATGTCTAGAAGGCAGCCTCAGTATGAGAAATGCGCCTGGGTGATTCAGAGATTATCAATCGCTAATTACGCCGCCTTCCTAGGTTCAACCAACACCTTCTTATCGACACAACGCCGATGCCCGATGAGATCCCAAAAGTGCAAGAGATCGGGGCCACCTCTGCGCCACTAATGAGCGCATCTTTCTTCATTGGTAGCCGTTGTAGGGCTTACAATGATGACTACATGAAGTGTAAAGAAGAGGCTAATGGACGAGGCGAGTTGGAATGCCTGAAGGAGGGTAGGAAGGTCACCCGGTGTGCCGCAAGCGTGTATGTGATTGTCTGTCTTCCCCAAAGTAGGAATCATCTTTGAAAGCGAGCCTGACGCTTCTCTACATATGCTTTTAGGATAAGGGATATCAACACAAACTGCCTGAAGCAGTTCAATGCTCACTGGGAGTGTCTTGAGAACAACAACCACCATATGTTTGAATGCCGGAAGCCTGAGATGGAGCTTAACGGCTGCGTATTTGAAAAGCTCGTATGTGTGGAGAATATTGGCTTCTGTTTTGATCATCTTAGAGAATGTTCTTCCTAATTTTGAATAGGGATTGAAGAAAGTTATTCCCGGCACCCCTGAAGGGCAGACACCTGTTCATTTACGACCGAAGCAGCTCTATGCACAATATCCCGGAGCGCAATACTAGGCCCCGAGGGTTGTTTGCACCAGAAAATTTTTTTTTCTTTCTATGTATATAAATACGAATTTCAGGAATGATCACGTATTCTCCCGAAGGCTGTATAGTGAGTGACATTACAGCAGGTGGAGCCAGATTCGTGTGGGATCGCCATGCCTGTGTCTCAGGATCATACAACTTCTTAACAACCGGAGCGCCTGTTTTATTTAAGTTATGGTATATTATCAAAGACCTCGGCTTGTATCACTATATTCCGGTATCTTGATGTTGTATCAAAGGGAAGGATGACTGTTTACTCAACCGGGAATATAGGGAATGTGACAACCAAATCTATAACCCTTCTCAAATCGATCCTCAAGAGTTAGCTCTTAATCTAAATGGCAGATTGTTAATAGGGTCGATCGGCTAAAGATCATGATTCGACATAGATCGGTTGGTGATATCTTGAGGGGCTCCCTTCTCATCACGCGGCTGCAAAAGAGACGGAGGAATTAGTAACTGACAACTGTTACGAACCTTTTTAATGATAATAAAGAAAGCTCCCACGGTAATAATGAAGAGCCTCCTCCTATCAATATTGTGCAGCCGGGTCCGACGCACGAGGGTACACCTAATGCTATCCCGGAAGGTCTTGGAATCTACGAAGAAAGTGCAAACGATGTGGCTAAATTGCACGTATCAACAGTAACTTTAGTACGGGGCCCTTCGTTGTATGCAGTTCGAACTCCGAAGTCCATTTTTCAATTTCTGGACATTGACTTCGAACACACTGCTGGCTGCGTGTAGGTGCCTTTACCTAAATACAGCGCCAACTTCGGAGCGTTCTCAGCCTTTGGGGCACTATCTTGTTGAAACCGGGACCGATCGGACCATAGCTTATCTAGAATAGCGCCCAATATGAACCATTGTATCGAGTTTGGCCTTAAGTTGAAAGTAGGCGCCAAAGTGGTGCCATATCACGATGAATTCCGGGCCCAGAATTATTAGTCTAAGTGGACGCAGCCCCCGTATGTATTATGTATTATGGTCTAGAGTCTCTCGCTGCAAATCTTTTGATATCTCATTAGATCCACCCGGTGGAATAAGAAAGCTGGCAACACACTGCGATCCGAGCGATTCACCGCCAATCGAACACTCGATACATCGCATATTGCAATGCCACAATTCTGGTCATAACAGGTAGGCTATGCCAAAGAAGAAAGTCGAAAAGAGAAAAGACCATCGGGATAGCCCTCTATATAACATCCAGAAGACGCCACGGGTATATAACGTAACGAATTTCCTCATTTATTACAAAAGCAGCGGAAACAAGGGCAGACGACTTAAAAGCCTCATTCTCATTAACCGGCTCCTCAACCATATCAAGCTAGCCTTCATTTTTCCGTCTAACGTGCGGCCTTCTTTCAATCGCACCCATACCCATAATAACCCCAGGATAGTTATGTCCCAGAGAATCTGCCGTATGAGGACCCAAAGCAGCCATCTTAGCCATGACCATAAGGTAGTAGGTCGGCAACGGTTCTGCAATACACGTGATTCCATTTGCTCCCGAATTGCTGCCATTTCAGCGTTCATCTTCGTCAAGGCCTGCTCGACACGCCGCTTCCACCGACGGTCATGAGGACTGCTTCCTCTGGTTACATCGCGTCCTTTTCGATGATCTCGTGTATATCCCTCGTTTGATATGTTATGGTCATTTCCATCATTCTCGTTAGAGAATTCGGGCTGAGCCTCCCGATATTCCTCGTCTTCATCATCCTCTTCTCTATAGCTTGGCAAGTCGTCCTTAACAGGGTTGAGAACTGTTAATAGCGAATTCTTCCGGGAATCTGTTACTACATCTTCACGGCTATGGTCAGATTGGGAGTAGTCGGTTTGTGAGTGCGGTTGAGGTGCGAGATGCGTGTGGATGTTTTGCGTCGGACTGGACGGTACGGAAGCTGAGAAATTTGACTTGATCTGATCCCAGACAAACTCGAGCTCCGACACAAGTTCGCGAGCCTCTGACGTTTGCGAAGCGTATCGATGCATCGTATCGATCAGGGTTGTGATGTACTGCCGTTTGGCCTCCGAGCGAGAGAGGCCACGCTGAGAGTACCACGCATCCCTGCAAACAAAAGAAACTTTAGAGTTAGGACTCTATTTCTGTGCCCGCAGATGAAGATTCAGATACCATTTGCTTCGTTCTCCCAGAATATCAGCCCCGTGGCCCACAGGTCGATTCATGATACCTTCAACATCCCCTTCTATAGTCCCCGTAAGAGCCATCGCCGACCACGTCAGCCCGGAGTCTCGGCCGTGATATAATAGATCAGAAGGGTGACACTATTACCCATGCTTTGCTTATATAGTCCATATAACTTTAGCCGCTCCGCAGGAGGTGGCCGCGTAGTACCCGTCCGCGGGATCTTGTTGACAGTGTTGAGAGCATGGACGAAGACCCGGTCTAAACAAGATCTATCAGCTTCTAGCACCAAATCAATGTAGAGTAGATATCGAGTGGATGATTCCTGTGATCATCCAGCTACGGACTGCAATGACACATACCGACCGAATCCGACATGGTGATCTAGGGAACACCTTCATCAGACCGAGAGAGAGTAGTGCGTTGGTCTGCATCAGCTTTATACGAGAAACAAATCAATATCAGGAATCTCGGCAAGAAAGAGATGCATAGGTTTCGTGTGCGACCATCTGCAAAGATGTAGATTGTAGCACGAATCAGAGACTGTTCAGCGTGGAGCTGCGCGGGTGAACCTTCAAGCGGTTTCAACTTTGGGATGAAATAGCTTCCCGTACGTCTTGTAAGGAGAAACCCAATCGAAGAATCAGGGCCTGAGACCAGGAAATGCGCTTCCCTATGCTAAAGGTCATCGAGATAGGTCTGGACAGGGAATGAAAGGCCGAGATTCGAGGCTGATTGAATCCGGTCGTTGTTTTGACATTCTGACAAGGGGCTCATCGGTGCTGCGGACCCGAAGCGGCATCCAATGAGATTAAAATAAACATATGCCTGGCGAGGATTGTATGTAACGCGTACAACCTTTCATTAAAGATTTCAGTCTAGCTAGTACAATAATAGGTCTTAGTATGTACAATAGGTCTTCACCACAGCCCCGGAAACTTGCTCTTAAGTACTAATTAACAACCACCTCAGGATATGTATGCTTAAAGATCTATTTCTGCATATTACCAGAAGAACCCAAATCGATCCGAGTCCATGTAAATTCAAGTTTTCTTTCTGCCACCTTCAAGCTTCACTAAAATCACACCTTCTTAATATCACATCACTCCTCAAGTCCGGTGACGAACTCGTAGGAATCTCCTCAATCAAGTCTTAAGAAGCAAACGCTGAACATATCTGGTACAGAGAACATAGAATTTGCAGCCACAGGGATCTCTTTGCATAAAAAGACATAGAAGTAATAATAAAAAAACATGGACATGGCGGTTTGTAAGCATAAGACCGGTCATGCCCAGGACACGGGGAAAAAACTAAAGAAGCAAGGACAAATAAGGTTCAAATTGCCATACATGCCCGAGATCACCAGTTTTCACATAATGTAGCCATGCCTCTCTTCCAGCTGCGCCGGTTGAAACCCGATAATCATAAGAAATGTAACAAGAGCGAAAGTCATGGCAGCGGAAACCCTCTCCATCTCTCTAGCAGAACACTAAGAAGGAAGTATGAAGTGAGGTGGATAATGCCATGCGAAGATAAACAGCCATTTGAAAATCCTTGCATGTCGACTTCCATATTCATATCCATCCAAGCCGAGAGTAAAGGTGGAGGTTGTTGTGACAACTGAAAGCGAGTTACCCACGATTGGGGGAAGGTCTCATTCATGTCGATGGGCGAAAGGAAGGATTGCCCTTGGATAACAGAGATATCCAGGCTAAAGCAGAAATTGCCAAAAGATGAAAGGAAGGAGAAGGCGTAGGCGGCCAAAGAGGCCGGTGTATCTAGGTCTGCGCAGATACACCAGGTACCCGAGAGGCATCCCGACCACCTCTGACGCTGCCACGTCCTCGATTATTTCCATAGCCACGGTTGTAGCCGACTCTGGCCCTTGGGCCACCGTAATATCTTCCTCTGCCACGGCTTCTATAACCCCCGCGGAACCCGTCCACACTTCCCTGGCCAAAAGTCTCGATGTTCTTCTTCTCCTCCTCACCGCGTCGTTCACGGCCTCTACTAACAGTTCCTTCTTCTCGATCACGGATTTCACTAGATATGTTATCAAAGAAGGACGAGGCTTTGTTATAGGCAGCCATCGTGACAGTGGGCGCAGTGACGCTTAGTATAGCTCCATTGGGACCCTCAACGCTCGTTCCATTGACATCTTTCTCTTCAGGCTCTCCAACAGGCGAACCAGAGGCAATCGCTTCTTTAACAAGATCGTGCTTGTTAAATTTCGCGTTCGCAGATTCAAAATCGAAGTCGGTATCCGGGACCTCGATCTTCTTATGGTGGTGCTGATGTTGACCCCGGTGGCCACCACGGCCGCCTCGATTCCCCTGATGGGCACCGCGATGATTACGATTGCCATCAAATGGCTTGATTTCGTTCAGCTTCTTTGTGACACCCTCAACAGATAGATCTGCTGGTTGAGGCTTCTTTTGGGAGTTTGGTTGGGGCAATTTCGCCATAGCCGCTGCGACAGCGGCGGTGGCTGCACGAGCAGCTTCGTTGATGGCAGCTTGTGCTGTGCTCTGGGATGCTGCATTCCCTGGTGTACTGTTTAGCGGATGACTAGCAGAAATAGGAACTGCCGGCTTCAAAGGAGGATTTGATAAAGGTATGGCTGGTACAAATCGATCGTTCTTAGGACCAGAAGGCGGCACTTTAGACGGTGTTGTCGTCGAGATGGCTGCTGGAGACGAGGCCGCCACTGGGACGGATATCGATTTAACAACAGTAGCAGGTTGAGTTGGAGCTGTAGCAACGGGTTGAGAAGCTTCCATCGCAGAAGATTTGGATTCTGCTGCTGGAGGCGCAGTGCTTTGACTAACTGCAAGAACAGGCGTTGCGCTTTTACTAGCGGGTTTGCCAGATGCCTTGTCACCAACTGGAAGCTCGGATGTAGGGTGTGGTATATTTGAAGGTGCCCCAGGAGTTGTCGGGGCTGCGGGGCGCTGTCGATTATTTGGCGGGCCAATTGGCACTTGTGGAGGAGGAAACTGTATTGGCGCCTGAGGAAAATTGTGTCCGGGCGAAGGATACCAGCCTGGAGGTGCACCATACGTCGTGAAACCAGGACCTGTAGGATAACCAGGAGGATCGAAACGCTGGCCATAGGAGGGATAGAATCCTTGAAACTGAGGTTGTTGTGGATAATTAGCGGGACCTGGACGAGGAGCCTGAGATTGCTGTGGTGCTTGAGATGGCTTGCGGCTCTGCGGAGGACCAGGGCGGGACATACTCTAGTCAGGGAACGGTCAGTGATTGAAGCATATAACATGGAGAGGTTGGTGTAATGACTGCTGTTTTGCATTAGGAGGAAGGCAACGGAAGTATCCACATTATATCTTTGGGCTTTCAGAACAGTCTATGAATTATCCGTGATATTTCACCAAATAGCAAGCCGACTTTTACTAGACTCAAAAGCCGCAGCAAGACCAGGTGCGACTTACCCCAAGTATAGCAGGGTCATTCGGTACTTGAGGAGGTTCGGGCTGAGCGTTCTCCTTGTTCCCCTCAGCTACGCTGATATCTTTCACATCACTACCACGGAAGACGATATATTCGTAAACGCTATCAGAAGGTGCAATCTCCTCTGTAGGGTTGCCTCGCCGACCTTCAGTACCGTATGAGATGACATTTTCGAGGGCGATTGTAGAGGCTTCCGGGTTAATTTCATGCAGCGTTCCGACGTAGCTTGATTGACATGTTAGTGAAATTAACTATTGATAAACTCATCCCACACATACCGAATGTCGCTCTTCGAAATCAGGTTGAATATTTGGCTGCCTGCTGTTAGTGCTATTCGAGATCACATCCTTCCATAAGGGAGAACAAACCCTATGAGGTGGTTCATATCCATGATGGCTGGCTGCGCACTCCCGCGCGGTGTTGTTGAATGAGGGTGTTTAAGCGAATGGAGTCGAGGTTTCTGTCGATTTGATGAGCGTTGAAAACAAGGCTGGTATTCTAAACTAGTTACGGTACGCTTACCGGCAACTCGCCACACACGTGTCCGTATGTTAGTTATGTATATACTTCCCCCACTTTATATAATAGTTATACATAGGTACATAAATTTAAAAAAAGAAAAAAAAAAAAAAAACGACGCTAGTGTGATTATGTATATATATAGAATATAGAATAGATACCATACCTAGATACCAATAATAGTCATAGCCACAGACATGTCTCGTTCTTCAAGCCAAGGAGATTTTTTCCAAACCACGTTCGTAAAGGCTGAATTTGCATATTTCCTATCTCCACCAATGTTTTATATTCTGCTAACTTCCGTTGGCAGGGCTTCTCTGGAGGAGAGCGGTCGCAAAGCAGCCAAGTCTCGAAATACCAATGGAAATCCAATTAAGCTTCAAAGCAAGATCCTTGCCGTCACCATAGACCCTTCCGAAGATGGGTTCATCTATGTTTGTGAAAGCGCTGGTTCTGTCAAGAGAATTGAGCTCGAAGTAGGTGCGCATGCGCGACTACCACTTTCGATATATCTCGCAACGCACATCCAGGCTAAGCCATGCGACTGTCAATACCAAGACGGGTGAATCTAGTTCCGTGTTTAGGGGACCAACTGCTCCCTTAACGAGCGTCTGCTTTAGCTTAGATGGGACGTTGTTATTCGCTGGGTGTTGGGACAAAGTCGTGTGGTGTTGGGATGTCTGTTCGACGGAGGTGAAGCGAAAATATGAGGGTCATACGGACTTCGTTAAAGCAGTGACCTGTGCAAAGCTTCAAGGCCAAGATATTCTTCTATCCGGCGGCGCCGATGCACAAATTATCATCTTCAGCATCCCCAGTGGGGAGCGTCTTTATGTCCTCAAGGGACACTCACGAGGAGTTCAGGATCTCGCTATTGATCCTGCCTCACTCGAGACAGAGAGTTCAAAGATCTTCTTTTTCAGTGCTGGGAGTGACCGAGAGATCCGGTGGCTTGGTATTCCTCCGGAAGCCAATGATCTAAGTAGCTTTGCTCCAATCATTGCCCACGAAACAAGTGTCTATAAACTATTCTTTGATGCTGACGGTGATCTCTGGACGGCTTCCGCCGATAAAACTGTTAAATGTCTTTTACGAGAAGGTGGCTGGAAACCTGACCTTGTCCTTCAGCATCCTGATTTTGTCAGAGACGTTGTTGTGCAAGAGCAGGGGGGGTGGGTGATTACCGCCTGCAGAGATGAGGAGGTTCGCGTGTGGAAAAAAGCGGTATGTCCAACTGTCTTTCTCAACGCGACTGCCCTGACCTGATCAGACTGGTGAGCTGTATCACACCTTCTCCGGTCATTATGAGGAGGTGACCGGGCTCACGTTGGTCGGATCCCGAGTGGTCAGTGTCAGTATTGATGCTACCATCCGCCAGTGGTCTCTCAAGCCTGTGGACCTTCAGCTCGCAAAGGAAGCATCTGAGCGCCCTCAGCCGAGTGGCGAACAGCCATCCAAACGGGAGCCAACATTGACTGAGGAGGAAGAGCGCGAGCTTGCAGAGTTGATGGAAGACAATTATTGAAACCGAGCTGGTAAGGCATTGCATAATTTGCCCATCCCTACAACGCTATATAGGTAATTGTGTAAAATGGGAAGCGTTGTTAATGAACAGCCAGGACCTCAAAATTAGTATGTAATGCTTAATATTCCTCTTTCTTCCCGTTTTAAGCATCATTCATTGCCATAGGTAACACCTGGTTGGCGTCGCGCGATAATCTAGCCAAACCACCCAATTATGTGAAAGTGCAAATCGGCAACTCAGGATTGATGATTGAATGACAAAGTCATAAATGAGAGAGAACGAATCTTCCTCGTGCCCGGAGTTCAATCCGGGGGGCCTTCTCAAAGATCCGGGAATCAGACGGTAGACCGTATACCCTGAGTTCAACTCTTGAACACATAGCCAACACCCCAGACCTATTAGGAAGTAGTTACTGGTTCCTGAGATAGAATAGGAGATCGACTATATATGTGCGTGCATATGATCATATAAACCCGGGCCCTGTAGGTTACAAACAGGTGCTGAGTACTACATATGTAAAGGATGCTATATGACACATCGGCTGTCCCAAAAAACCTATCATTCGATACCTAGGCAGATGAGGCCATGCCTACTTTGATTTTATCCATGTTTTAGCACTCTCTTTCCTACCTATTATATCGTGGGTTATAGAGAATTGGGACCAATTAATCCCATGAATTCAACAGTTACGAACCTCGGGTGGCCCAAGATAGTAAAGTATCAGCAGTTGTTCCATCATGCCTATGTTCTTCACCTCCATTGCATGATCATATTCTAGTTGGCCTCCCCGTACTGTAGAATCGGGAATAGCAACGACCGATGTGAGCGGCCATGAGAGTGTTGCAGAGCCTGAAACCAACGCGAGCGGTTAACGACGCAGTCGCAAGGTTCAAAGACAACAATTTGTACAAACCTTCGAACTATCCTTGCGCATGCGGGGGATCGAATTGTATCTGTCCGGTTTAACTTATTTATTAGTGTGTATAGGGAACCCGAGAGAGATTGAAGGATTTTAGAAGATGGAAAAGAGATCTAGACAAAAGGGGGTCGGGCCTAGGCTTGACCACGATTACCACCTATATGATCTAGGATATAGGCTTGTTGGTAATCGGAAGACTTGATAGACCCCAGTGCGGGGTTATTGTGTTAAGATCATTGCCATGAGGCTGCAGAAGTAGGAATCATCTTTATGCAAACATACTTGTTACAAGAAACGGACAATCAGCGACAGCTCTGGGCAGGATCGTCGACAAAGAGTGACAGAATGCCTGTGTCTATGATAGGCAGCATCGTTAATCCAAATGACACAATGGCGACGACTTGTATTGCCCCCAGAGACTTATGAGGAAGGCCCGTCGGTTTGTGCCAACGATTCAGAAACATCGCTATCGGAGGATGCTAGTAAGCAAGGAAGATGACGACCAAGACGGTCGGAAAGATTCATTATCACACGCACCCTTTAAAGATTTGACTCCCTACCTAAGCTACTCGTCTTTTGGAGACACTGTTCCTGAGATTACTTCGGTCGCTATCGCTTTGTTGCCTTACGAAGTCCAAGATGAAGAACTCCGACTCCTTGAAAATAATTTTAGATTTCGTGAGTTAAACGACTTCACGGCTCTCTAAGAGACGACAATACATGTTTTAAAAGATACTGCGGAAGAGAACATAGCCTTGAGGAAAGGCCGTCCTGTCGTTTCCTTTAGCGTCCGACGTCGAAGAAGCGAATAGGGATACTGAAATACCAATCGGTGACTTAGGTTGTTTTACTGTATTTCGGCGTCTAGAAGCCTCTCGTTATGAGAGCGTGTCCCAACGAGACATTTGACCGTCCACAAGTCGATAACCATGTCGCCTGGCAGTGACGGAGATGTATACAGAGAAGTACCCCTTGATTCGTTGTGAAACCCCCGAATGAGGGTCTCCTCGAACACGACGAATGAAGGGCGGCCGTTCCTGCTATTCGGCTTCCGGTTGATGTTAGATGGCAAGTTGACCCCTTCCTCCTGAAGATTATGACAATAATGGAGGTTACAAAAGAGCTATCGACCCGAACGGACTAGAGTTGGCTGTTCTGCCCCGGTCCCGGTCGTCATCTACGAAATCATTGAGATCAGGGATCTCCCTCCAGGTTACCGTGTCTTTGACCTGATAGACGCATATTCGAGATAGATTGAACATGGATGCCTGCAGATGCTATTGTCAGATGCAACTATTGATGGCGTTGCTCAAATTACAAATTACTGTCTCAAGTAGCTCTAGATGCCTTTTCCAATCACTATGGATCCCAATAGTTTTCACCAAGTATGATGAACAGACCACTTGCATTAGGCCATGTTCGGTTTCAGAGGTACGATATGTAGGACGCTGATTCTGTTAGGAAAAGAACAGGCAGAAAAATAGCCGCAGCCACCTAGAATA
The DNA here is from genome assembly GCA_019804575.2 of Pseudotulostoma volvatum. NCBI lineage: Eukaryota > Fungi > Ascomycota > Eurotiomycetes > Eurotiales > Elaphomycetaceae > Pseudotulostoma > Pseudotulostoma volvatum. The sequence goes on along the minus strand of JAHQZX020003253.1, from coordinate 20,654 downwards.
GCCCTATCGGAAACCGCTTGAGTGTTCGATTCCCAAGTTATCCTTCTCCAGTAGAGAATTTGATAATCTCCAGCAGTTTCAGTTCCTATCAGTCAGTTCCTTATCCCGTCAATATCTACCTTGGCTCCGTTACAAGCCAAATTTTATAATAATGATACAGCGTAGGTTTGTTGAAGATTCTAAACATGGATAGTCCCATCGGCTTACTGAGTCCTTCATCTACTACCGGGGCTCGCCCTGGTAGAACACGCCTCGAATGGAATGACGCAATGCATGGTGCTGTGCTGGAAGGCCTTGTCGAAGCTAAAGGCTAAGGACTACAAACGGATGGAGGGTTTTAAGAAGGAAGGGTGGATGTATGCTGTGCGAGGTGCGCAAGGGCATACCAGCCAACTCGTGACTAAGGAAAAGATCAACAATAAATTCGATGTTGACAAGAAGCATTGGAAAGAATGGCTGGATCATCTTGATGTGTCAGGATGGGGGTGGAATGAGGAGAAAGGCGTCCCTGAGAATACGGAAGAGATCGGAAACAGCATGGCCAAACACCCTCGAATCATGGGTAGACCCAGGCAGAACATAAAGGAAGTTCATGTTGAAGTCTACCACCCCAAGAACATTCCACGAAATCCACACTTTTCTGTTTCTCCAGGGATTAGGATGCCGAAGTGGCATTGAAATAGGAAGATTGCGTACCATACGGTGCTCCAACGCAGTCTTTAAACGGTTGCATTTTAAGGTCTTGTGCAATGCGAGCCGGCGTCTCATCTAATGGTGACTTGACTACCTCTTCGTACAGCACCAACACGCATCAAGGACCTCTTGGAAGATTTGACTGACAATTGATGAGCACTGGAAGCGATCACGGGTAGCGCGGAGGCAACTTGACAAACAACATAAAGAAAAATGAATAGCTTCTGTGTTGCTGCACGACGGCTATTGCTCCGTTGACACAGGTTATTATTTGGCTTTTCCATATGCTGTAGAAACCATGTTCATGGAGCTTCGAAAGTACCTTTGTTAGCCGAAAGATATTGGGTATATCCCGATGATGGCCATGTCGGAGCCACACTGTATGTATGTCTAGCCTTTAAGCACGTACGTTGGCATCGTCTTGCCGATAGTTATACTGTGAGCGTACGCCAGTAGACAGTCCAAAGCTGCGCTTGTCAACATGATCAATAGCTTGTATAAGCGCCGTGTGTACCAGTAAGGTGTGATGCTCTACTAAGATAACAAATTGGCCTGTCATACTATTATATATATATATATATATAAATATATAGTATAATAAGTAGTAATGAGAAATAATATAGAGAGGTTACCGACTGTTCAAGTTAGGATATCGGTCTAGTGTGCCTTAGAACACTGAATTCACTGTCATATAATCGGTAGAACTGGGATTACAAATCATGCAAGCTGGTATGATACGTATGGTTTCCTTGGAAGATTAAAGAGGATATGCGCTAAAGATATATAAGAAAGGAATACCTGTGACTTCATGCTATAATCAATCCCGAGCAAAGGGATCCATTATCGCCTCACTCAAACTTATTACTCTACGAGTTCGGGCTATGTCTTTCACCGGCTTCAAGAATTGCTTTGGGAAGCTAGAAATTATGTATTATACATAGTTACATGTAACGTTACTAATTATGCTGGAGCTCTACTCTGCAATGTCAAGTACCAATACAATGCCGAAATTGTATTTCATTTCATTACATCACAGAGAATTTCTTTATCATACCTAGATGATAGATGTGTATGTAAATATGTAAATACTAGTTACTACCTGTACTTGCTTGTAATAACGACCCTCCCCCACGTACAGTACAAGTGCTGGCAAGTCGATGACACTATGATGTATATGGCGCGCAAATCCAAGGTAATGTGATCCCCCGCACTCAGTAACTATTATACCACACACTTAGGATACCAATTCACAAGACAACTCCTCCATCTGTTATATTATTGATGATGTATGCAAAGTCGCCTTGTAAATTGGGTAGCTGCCTCTAATAAATTATTAAATTGACTCTTCGTCATTGCAGGATCATACCTACTACTTAGCATAAAGTGCTCAACAAGAAGTTATAGTTATTTCTCACTCTCGCGATCCACACCCCGATCAGGCCTCATCAGTCGGCTGTCAGAGCTGCGTTATGTAGGGGTTGAACAACTTGAACTATTTCGTCGAATTGCTGCATAAAGACTTCCGGTCTTGTAAGCCCTCGGGATGGCCCATGCCAATGAGATACAAGTCGATGAGACCGCAGCTGGGATGGAGACAAAGCCTAGACTGGTCAACCGACTTTCTGAGAGCAGATCTCCATACGTGAGCAATCACAACCTGCTTATGTCCTTCAACTGCGTTAACACAGACTGAAACGCCCATAGGTAAGGGGCCATATGAACAATCCGGTCGCCTGGCAGCTGTGGGACTCGGAGGCAATCGACTTGGCGAAAAAATTTAACAGGGTGATTTTTGTCAGCATTGGTTACTCGGCATGTCATTGTGAGTCCCTAGTACTAAAGCTTGCAGCATATCGGTTCACGGGCTCTGATTCTCGGCAGGGTGTCACGTCATGGAAAAGGAATCATTCATGTCGTCAGAGGCGGCTTCAATCCTTAATGAGTCTTTTGTCCCAATAAAAGTCGACAGGGAAGAGCGACCGGACATTGATGACGTATACATGAACTATGTTCAAGCGACGACCGGTTCTGGTGGCTGGCCGCTGAATGTTTTTCTGACGCCTAGTCTCGAGCCTGTCTTCGGTGGCACATATTGGCCCGGCCCCAAGTCCAGTTCTCAGACAAGGGATGGTACGATCGGGTTCATCGACATCCTAGAGAAGCTTCGAGATGCCTGGAAGACGCAGCAGGCGAGATGTTTGAACGGCGCGAAAGAGATCACAAGGCAGCTCAAAGGGTTTGCTGAGGAAGGAACCCATTCCCAGCATGCAGGATCCGGCGGTGATGAAGATTTGGAGGTTGAACTTCTTGAAGACGCCTTCAACCATTTCGACGTCCGATATGACCCGGTGAACGGTGGATTTTCCAGGGCGCCTAAGTTCCCAACACCTGCGAATCTGAGCTTCCTACTTCGCCTGAGCATGTATCCAAGTGCAGTATCAGATATTTTGGGGGAAGAAGGGTGCGCTAGGGCGACTGCAATGGCAGTCAACACCCTCATTAAGATTGCTCGTGGTGGGATCCGAGATCACATTGGTCATGGCTTCGCGAGGTATAGCGTTACCAGTGACTGGAGTCTTCCTCACTTTGAGAAGATGTTGTACGATCAGGCGCAGCTTTTAGACGTCTACGTAGATGCATTCCGGTTGACTCATGAGCCTGAATTTCTGGGCGCCATCTATGATCTCGTGCATTATCTAACTTGTCCGCCTATCCAATCCCCAACTGGAGGCTTTTACTCGTCCGAAGATGCCGACAGTCTCCCAACCCTCAACGATACAGAGAAACGTGAAGGGGCATTCTATGTTTGGACGCTCAAAGAATTTCAGCAGATCCTAGGGCATCGAGATGCAGGTGTTTGTGCTCGTCATTGGGGTGTGCTTTCAGACGGGAATATCTCTCCAGACCTCGACCCGCATGACGAATTCATGAACCAGAACGTTATCTCCATCAACGTAACGCCCAGCAGGCTTGCCAGGGAGTTCGGGTTAGGTGAAGATGAAGTTATCAAGATTATCAAGTCCTCACGACAGAAGCTCTGCAAACACCGTGAAACAACCCGGGTTCGTCCAGACCTAGACGACAAAATCATCGTTGCTTGGAACGGCCTAGCCATCGCTGCTCTTGCAAAATGTAGTATTCTTCTCGAAGAGGTTGACTCCACAACCGCCACTGAGTGTAGGGCTGCGGCGGCTGACGCGGTAAGATTCGTCCAAAATAACCTGTTCGAACCATCCACTGGCCAGCTTTGGCGTATCTATCGAGATGGCGGTAGAGGCGATACGCCCGGTTTTGCAGACGACTATGCATACCTAACAAATGGACTGCTCCATATGTACGAGGCGACCTTTGATGACTTCTACTTACAATTCGCAAACCGGCTTCAAGGTCAATTCCCTTGTCTACCAAGTCCTCGATTATGGCTGATTCCTTCCAGAACACCTTAACATCCACTTCATCGCGCCTGGAGCGGAGCCACCCAAATCGGCTGGCTATTACACGGTCTCATCAACTCCAGTCCAAGGCATCCCCGGGCCTCTTCTGCGTCTCAAGGGAGGCACCGAGTCTGCCACCCCATCAGTCAACGGCGTAGTTGCGCGCAATCTTCTCCGGCTATACGCGCTTCTAGGAGATGACAGATATCGGACTCTTGCACAGGAGACCTGTAACGCTTTCGCGGTTGAAATCATGCAGCATCCATTCTTGTTTGTCGGGCTCCTTGATGTTGTTGTTGGACTTGAAGTTGGTACCCGAAATGTCGTTGGTGTGCTCGGCACCGACGATACATCGGCTCGAGACTTGGTAGTCAAGCGAGCTCGGGCGGAGGTGGGGCTTGCAGTATCGACATCCGCGGCTGCAATTTCTTTCTTAAGGGTCCAGCCATCACAATTGGAAAATGGTGCATGTAACCAGACTGCCTGGTTGAGATCTCGGAATCCCCTTTTCAAGGACGTCAAACCCAGCCAACCTCCAAAGAATTTCTTATTAATCTGTCAGGCCGGGCGCTGTCAAATGGTTGGGCTCTAAACCCGTTTGCTATCAAAGGATAAATCTAAGGGCTCTGGAATGGATTCAAATCGTTTATTGGTCGCTGACCATTAACACCACGAGTTTCATATTTGATTAATGCAAAGGTAGTTTGGTCAAGGGTGTCTTAGCTTAACGTACATCGAACTAAAATCGATGACGTTCACTGTCTTTCGGCGATTCTTTGGATGTATTCGGATTATCCTATGATAGTTTCTCGCAAACTTCTAATTTTCAGGGACTCCGGACACTGGTGCACTTCTAGCAAGAGGGTATCACTCTCACTAAACAATACCTTGACCTTTTCCTGTATTTGTTGCCGAGCGTTCATTTTATTAATAGATAGATAGATAGATAGATACGCACGGAGTATGTATCACAGTATCTATGTATGATAACAAAATCCCACCACCTACCCCTATGCCTGACCCTAGGCACTCAATATTCCCCTCATTAGGGATTTGAACCGGAAGGGAGGTTGTTTTTCTGGATTGAACGGGAAGCAAACGTTTTGCGTAGGGCAATCAATCCAAGCTGCAGGCCGTCATGACCTTTTGACGAGCCAACCCAACGCGTTTGAAGACTGTTGCAATTGCGCATAGCCATAGGAGTATAAACTAGTCGTAGGCCTCCTACTTTTAGAAGCGACAGGATCCAAGGTTTGTTGGAGATTGCTTCATTTCCGAGTTCTGTTGGGTGCCCGGATATTTGTTTCACCTGATGACGGCATTGGGCCAGGGTTATGTAAGGACGCCCGAAAATGCGATTGGTTGTATATTATAGTACTATCGTTAACTAGGCTTTTTTATTTTTGCTGGTTTGCAGTAATCTGTATTTTATATTTCATGGTCACAATAATCGGTTAGACTTAGGTATCCTAGTACCAGTTGGCCATTTTATTGGAATAAGAAAGTTCAGAGCCAATAGCAGCTAGGCCTGGTCTGATTCAGTTTCATTCCCACCATGTGGGGCCCTTGTGTGGAAGCACATCCATTGGACAATTGAGTATATACTTATTACAACTAATAAATCGGTTTGGCTTGCTGAGACAACGGTCTTGCCAGGCACAAACACAAACAATGGCTGAAAGAGGCAACAACATATCATACTTGGTGACCAGCAGAGGAAGGAAAGGAAGCTGAATATTACGCCATTTGGCACGGTGGTAAGTTTCTCACTAGTATGTAGGAAAAACCCTTCTCTAATATGACATAATCCTCATTCACCGTTTATTAGCATCTACTCTGTACCGTAATCTTAGAGATCTCAAGCGACTGACAATATTAGCGGTCACCATAGGCTGGGTGGGAAATTTAAGGGGCGTTTCATCTTCGCGAGAAGCCTAATCGAAATGCCTGTCCATTCAAATGCTGTACCTGAGACGGGTCTCAAGCGTTGCGGGGCGCTTTGATCAGGGGAAAACTCTTTTTTAGCACCTCCCACCGAACCCCGACAAGGCTTGGCAACACGGGGACAACCAACCCTTGCTATGACGTACTTTCCAAATGGATGGTCGGCTACATATCATAGAAAAACGGTGAATTCAACCTTTAGGTAAACTTCTAAACCAGCCTGAACTATCATTGAGATTGAGTGAGTGGTCGAACATGTGTAAACCTTCACGCTGTCTGTCCAGCGACTGTAAAGCAGACGGACGGGTTTCACCAGGAAATAGTAAACGGATCCGTATAGTTCATCAGAAAGTTCCAACTCCAACACTTCTTCAATAATGTCAATGCTGGCTGGAGTAAGGAGCGCTTATTCATCGAATGTCTCCAATAGGCGCACTGCTTCCGGGCGCCCCCTCTGAGAAATATGGAACGGGAAGAGGATGGGCTCAAACTATGTCTATTGGTCCTTTCCCAAAAGATCTTCCCTAGTCTGTTATGTTAATTTGTTATATATCATCACATCCGCCTTGACCATTATTATGCTTCATTACTACTACGGGTATGTGTGGGTGTTTCCCTCCGCTTCTCGATCATTTTAGTTGTATTCATATCATTATACCGGATACACCCCGGGGAATGGAGTTTTAGGCCCTCTCGGAGATTTGGGACACTAATAGGACCTGTTTATCCACACGGCTCGCTTTAGTCGCAGGCAATTCCTCCTCTCTTTATCAACCTCTGCTTCTCTTCTGGTCTCATTCTCTTTTTCTTTGTTTTCCAACTATTGGTCACTCTCTCCCTTCCTCTTCTCTACTTTCGTTTTTTTCATCTCGGTACACTTTTTCACTCTTTCAAAAGTGTATTGGAGCTTGTTCGTTCCTTTGCTCCACCGCAGTAGATCTGCACGGTCAGTGGTCAGCACTCGAATTTGATGAATATCTGCATTCGGCTTGCACCGGTTTAAGATCCTAGTGATCTTCTATTCTCATTCTACAGTTCATAACTGTACGAAGAAGGGTCATTCGCCGCTAGCATAGCTTCCTGTGGGAGCCTGCAATCTATTTTTCGGCTGATCAACAAATTTTGCAAGTCCACAATTGTTCCAAGCTCGCTAAAACCAACCAAAAAGTTAGGAAGAGTGAGAACAGAAACAGACCAGCAAGATGCGTTCGTCACTTCTCTTGAGTATCTTCTGCGCTGCCAGCGCAATGGCTGCGTACACGGTGGAGGTCATCACAATTACCATTACCGAGACAATTACACCTGGTTATCCGACCCAAACATACGCTCCGAAGCCAGCGGATGATGGCCATTACAATACACCTCCACCAGTATCATCGCCATCTTGTTCATCTTCTTCGTCATCTTCATATTCATTTTCACCCTCACCTTTGGCCTCGTCTTCATCTTCGTCTTCGTCTTCATCTTCATCCTCCACCACGTCAAAGTATACTGCACAATATGCTGAACACACGTCTACTGCACCCACGTCTATTGCATCCACGTCCACCATCACAACTACTGCAGCCGCTTCTACCGGCGGCTCCAACAGCTACCAGGCCGCCATCCTGCAAAACCACAACATTCATCGTTCCAATCACTCTGCTGGGGATCTTGCTTGGTCCGACCAACTCGCAGCGAGCGCCCAAGTTCTCGCAAGCTCATGCGTGTATCACCATGATACGTAAGCCGTACAGCCCAATCCTAGCCTAATGACAAATGTATAGTCTAACCAGATCCAGTTCGATCAACGGTGGTGGCTATGGTCAGAACATCGGTTATGGTGTCACAGCGGACCAGATAGTAAATATGATTTCCATCATGATGTACAATGATGAGTGCGAGTTCTTCAACAATCTATACGGCCAGGCCAATCCGGATATGACTCAGTTCGATAGCTGGGGCCATTTTTCTCAGATTGTGTGGAAAGGCACTCAGTACGTTGGCTGTGCCACGGTGGACTGCGGTTATCTTGCGAATGGCGGCTCCAATGAGCCTTTCACGGTTTGCAACTACGGCCCACCAGGTAATACTTCCACAACAGGCTTAGTAATTATCGATGTCGTTTCTAACCTTGGATCTTAGGGAACTATGCGGGTGAATATGCCAACAACGTCGGAAGACCTCTCGGCCACCCAACCTACCCTACATCGTAGACCGGCCACTGAGCCCCTGCGCCTGCCTTCCAATGCAAATATCGGATCTGGAGACACCTAGGTCATTACTCAGTACTTTCTTGTATGTATTTTACGTCCCTTCTTACGGTCCTGGTTCTTGAAAGGGTTCGGTTACGCTAGACGGGTTTTTGGGACACTATCCGGACAAACTTGCAAGAGCCTCTCTCAAAGTGACCAATGACAGCGTGGTATCTTTCTGTCCCCTTCCTTATCACCTTTGTTCTTTTCCTTTTTCGGTCCACCGAATTGTATCTACTTCATAACAAGGGTTAAAATAACATTTTTGGTCTTCTTTAATAATTACGTTCTGATCCAGCCCCTTTCGGCTCCTCTCCAAGAACCCGCTCGCAATTGACCAGACTGAACCCGCAAGTACTGAAAAGGATCCAATTTTCATTTTCCTTCTATTGCTTTGCGGTCGCCGCTCCGATTCTTTCGGACTTTCCTCCCCAGGTCCTAATGCTGCTCTTCTATCCAAGACTCTTCCTCTCCCTCTACAATGGCGAGATCTTGCACTCTATTAAAGAATCTGCGCGTATAGGTAGCTTAAAGACCCCTGGTCGAAATGCATGTAGATTCCCCGTAGAGCTTGGAATCGCGGGATTAATCTTCTTGTGGGCAATGAATGGGTTCTGTCGGTTCTTTCGCCCACCAGAAGGCAAGCCTCTAAGATTTGCAAGTTCAAGTTCCAGAGCGGATTGCTACTCATGTCTCTACTCAATACCAGCAAGCTTTGATGCAAACTAACCGAAACTTTAGAGGAGGGGTCTGAAAACCTGGAGAAGACGGCAGATATCCGAGACACTGGGGGAATAATGCTAACTAACACTCACACAAGATACCAAGAAGCGCTCAAGCCACTTAATTAAATACGCAAAGACGAAAGATCTCCTAGCCCGGATCATGATCCAACCGTTTTTAACTTATTATAGTGTGGACCCGGTGGTGTCACCGGACAGTTGCAAATGGTCCACAGAAGGTAGGTTGGGGACCAATTCTGGCCCAACCTACCTTCCTTTGCTGGTGAAGACTGCCAAACGGGGCAACGGGACACAATGAAAGCAAACCCAAGCAGGGTAAGTCAGCTAGCGAAGTTTCGCCGCCTGGCAGATCGGATGTTAGCCAAATTAAACGGAAAGACTCCGACAACTTCACCGCCGATTTCATCGGATCCCGACGTCGCTACATACTCACATAACTACATTATGATCTCTGCCCCACGGGTGATGCCACCAACCCTCTCGTAAGTTAAATATGGCTGGCTAGCCAAGTCTGCTGAGGATGATGTATTCTTGCACGACCAGGAGTACAGGAGCTAATTAATTAGTAAATCACGGCGTGCCTGCAAGTGCAAGCAGCATTCCTCACACAAACCAATTAAAAGCAAATAAAGCAAAAATTGGAAATATTCTGTAGTGGTGATACTATTACTATAATATCATCAACTGAGAAGGGCAAAACTCTGTGAATAAGGTTGGTCTGCAGCCGCCACCAACTTATCAATCCTATCCACATACTCCCTTTCCAAAATAGGTATAGTCAGATCATGTGACTAATCCCTTAATGGCCAAATGATTATCATACATGATTCAATGCGATTTCCTGGTGTCTCAGGTTTCCTAAAACCCTGGATAGGCAGGCGCGGGGTCCTCCCAAGCGCAGTATCGGTAGGTGTTTTTTTTACATAATAAATACTTTATTACAGTACGCATTACAACTGTTTTTTATCAAATTAGCGTACAGGGGTTTGTGTATATTAGTACCAAACCCTTTACTAGTAGTATAAAGCCCTTTGGTATACTAAAATGGTTATAGGTTTAGTCCTATTGACGTTCTATCTTTATAGAGTTCAGCATAGTGGGAGTCGGGAAATCAGGGTTTCTATAATATTCTATTCAAGACGCTTACATAGGCTGTAGAGGGCCTGCAGAGGATTAACCACTACGCATAACTTTGAGATTGCCCTGCTAGGGTATAATGGATATTTTGAATTTATTGAAATCTATTATCTATACTATCTTACTGTATTGATGTTGTTGCTGTTGAGGGTTTCTAGTTCTATAATTCTCATAGAAGGTATGAACCCATGCGAAACCCAATTTGCAGGAGATTTTCCGCCATTATTTCAATGCTCTTTGGCTTTAAGTCTGGCTCTGATTCATGGTACAGTCCGCCCCACACAACAAAAGAAAATAAAGCCGTGGAAGTTTGGGTTGAAGATTTCATTCGACGAAAGGTACGATAATTGGAATAGTGATTTGGTGCTGACTTGGCGGAAAGAACAGGGTCCTTGGATCAGAATCACTTATTAGTCAAGATCAAGCCTAGCATGTTAACCCTGGCACGTTAAGGTTTTTAGCGCCTTCCCTGACGCTAAAACCCGTGACTTGGTCACGTATTATATAGCGGCCTGAGGACATTCTGATATTACCTATAGTGATAAAGGTATAGTTATTAGCAAGGAGGCAGTAACATTTGCGAGCAAGAAAGTGACTGCCCCATATTTTCTGGATTACCCCTGAGTAAATACGATTGGCGAGAAGATTTGTCAGCGGCCTCGTTTAAATGGATATCAGAACAACTCTCCTAGTATGTATTTTATGACTATCCCGAGCCCGCTATCATCGTCGGGGGTTTTCCAAGGCTGCTGCAGATCCCGCAGGAGAAGAGATTCGGGACAACAAAAGTCGGCCATCAAATGATTCCGGTTTTCCCAGAGGCTAGTGAAGTTCCCATTGAACACTTAAGGAGGGTAAGTCCCAACAGGTTCTTCTCCAATTGTGTAAATGGCATGCTCTTGAAGCAATTAAACTCGCAGATTAACATCAGCCGGCCGCTATGAAAGGAAAAAAAGAGAATAGATAGTGGACCTAGTTTAAGGTTCCTCCTGATGGCGAAAGCCTTGAGAAATGCCGCAAGAGGCTGGCTCTATGAAGGCCTCCACCATCACGGAAGAAGTTTATCTAAAGAACTTTGATCGGCCGAAAGAACTACAATTCTGTCGGGCTTACACTCGCACCTACCAGGACCTTGGGGTTCATACAACCCAACGCAATGAATCCTATCATGTTATTGTAAAGCAAAAACTTTGCAAAAGCCTTTCAATTCCAAAAGCGATCCGAGCGATTGATTGTAGAAGCGACAAGTGATCTCGGTCGTAAATACGACAAAGAGATCAATAGCAACCGCAGAACTTTACCGCGCTTGCTTGATCGAGCAGCTTTCGCCAACATTGTGTCAGAAGATGAGCTTAGGGTAATCCCACGAGCGAGTGGTATCATATATCGGACTACGAAATGAACCAATGGGATGGGTGAGATAACACGTCAGTGTTGTGGAACGGACAATCGCTGACCCGAAGGATCTTTAGCGTAACCTTAAGGTACGCTAACAGGATGGGAGATGTAGATCATTTTAAAGAATCAAGAGACTATTAAGTTTGCCATGTTTCCTTAGTTGCCTACATTGTTTCTCCTCCAAGCTTCTCTCAGAATACCTCAGAAAGCAACTCCAGCTAATAGTATAAGGCTGTGAGGCGTCTTACACATTGGGTATATGTTAATCCATTATGCCCTTGAAATTACAATGAAGGAATGTGCAAACAACGTTAAGATGGGAAAGAAAAGCTCGATTTCAAGATGTTTATGGACTACACAAAAAGGTGCAGTGCACCAGCACGATTTGGCATACCCTGCCAACATTGGCTGTATCCAGCCACCCACAATGGTATCACAATTCCCTTATCGCTGTTTCACCCAAGGTGGCTGTTAGATGACCCAGCAGTTCTTCGTGAGCTTTGGAAAATGTCGCGGAATGAGGGCTATATCCCTCAAAAACAAGAGGAGGAGAAGGTATGCCGGCGATCGATTCGCAAATCGTGGTGAAGACCTAATTCGGGAGGCAGCGCTCGCAGCTATCGAAAAGCTCAAGTCTCTGCCTGCTGGGCAGGGGGAAATTTTTGCTTCTAGCTTTAAAAAGAGACCGAGAAACTTACCATTGCGCAGGATAGGATGTTGGCGACCTTAGAAAGCATTCCCTTAGAACTGCTTGAGCCTTTGAAGGAAGAGAATCTCCAGCAGTTCCGCCTCAGCAGGAAGAGGGCTATGAACTGCTGAGGGGGAAGAATGAGAGTGTGCTCGGCGGAGACGACGGGAAGAAATGAATACTGCTACACTTGCAGCGGCCGATGGTGCGATTGAAGCGGACAGAATGGAAATGGTAGAGAACGCCTCGCTTGCGGCAGAGCAGTGGCGTGAAAGACAGGGTGCAATTGCGGGTTCTGCGCAACTGCAATGAGAGCCCTGAGCTGAGCTTCGCAGAGCTTGAATCCGATTCAATATCACTCTACAGGATCCAAGAAGAGGCGGAGAGCGAGGAGCAAGACTCTAAGGAGGAAGGCAGTGATGATGGCGGTGAGGAGGAAAAGACCGAGAGGGGAGACAGTAAAAAGGAAGGCAGTGAAAGGGGAGCTATAGCAGCCTCAATCTAGGAGGCAAGTCCAGATGTGATGATAGAAGTAGTAGTCTTGAATTAAACGGAAGCGCGAACCACAAAGAATATCCTTCGGAGTTCATTCCACTTTCCATGGGTATCAAGCAAGTATGCTCTATGCTCTTTTTCCATCTTATGTGTACTTATACCATTATGACCAGGCTAGAATCAAAGAGCATCGAGCTGTTATTAGCTCTAATGGCTCAAGTAGTGTTACTGTCATAGAAGTTTAAGAGCATATAACGATACCTGATTACCCCCAAAGCAGTAGAAAGGGGATACTCCACTTCATTCATTCTAAAAATCCGGTACAAAGCTTGCCAGGCGATGCTCCAGTTGAGGCTCTTCACCAGGAATTTACGGCTGAGATGTCCAAGGTATGTGCCTTGCAATTGTCTGCAAGTAGGCTATATTGATATCTGTATACATACTACTAATCATAGCTGTGCTGTGAATATTAAAACAGATTCAGTTTCAGGCATACTATTAGGGCAAAGCTAATCGATGCGCTGCTGAGGAGAGGTTACATACCAACTACATGGAGAAATACGAGTAGCACTCTTTGCCTATCCTAGGGAATATGATATACAGGTTTGTATGTACATAGCATATGCCTTGTCGGTGAATATTAGTACTGACCGTAGGAAATATACCGGTAGTTGATTTGGAACAATGGAGACTATTAGAAGAATCCAATAGTCGTAATAAAGCACTGGAGCTCTGATCCTATAGTGATGGGAACTCCCAAAACTACTGAAAATATGGGAACCGGATTGGAGGACATAAATAGAGCCTGTCTCTTTTTAGAAGAATAAGAATTAAGTTACATTTTTTACGTGGTGCGACATTTCCGTAAGGCATACGAACAGAACAGTATTACAAGACGAAGGAGAATCTTGAAGGCCCAATGTAAAAAAACAGATCTGCATGAAGAAGAAGCAGCATTGAGGAGGCAGCTTCAGCGGGAAATTAGAGCCTTCAGAAAGAAATTTGGCAACATGGCCTAGCAATAGTTATTTATCTACTAGCCACATTCAGCGGCTTACCGCAATTATACCGACTTCTTTCTCGTTAGTGGGTATAATAGTGGTAAAAGTCTAGCCCCTTTCAGCCAAGAACTTCGTCAGGGAGGGTTAGTGTCCCAAGTGGGACCACTATTTAAAGTGGGCTAGCCTGGTCCATCGCAAGTATACATAACGAAAAATGAATGGAAATGAAAGACGAGCTTAACTGTATAGGGATTAATGCCCAGTTTAGCGCGCCACCCCCGTGATGATCCCAGTGGCTTGAAGTCACAAGAGCTCTCAAGAGCTTCATTCGATCCTGGCCGGGAAGAGAGCAAGCCAATCCTGGCGATCAATGGCGTCAAGAGGCCGCCTCTCTTGGCCTGGCCTTTCCTTCCTTCTTCACCTCCCTTCCCTTCTTCCCCTTTGCTCTTTTCTTCTTTCCCCTTCCTTTCCCCCAACTTCACTTTCCCATCACATCTCCTCTATTATCATACAGATTTCACACTTAAAATACGCGATCATGAGCGCCTTTGCATACCCAACAATGGCCCACCCGGACTCAGGGCGGCAGCCACCTACCCTCCGGGAGGTGTCAGACGTCGTCGTCGAGGCATCCCGACCGGAGGATGTCGCTGTCGAGACGAGGGAAGTAAGGGCCAAGGCGCGAGCGAACCGACCGGAAAATACAAGTCGGTCGTACATCCCCAAGCAGAAGGAGTGGAGGGTAAGTTTCTCCTCCGGCCCCCCTTGGCCATGGTTCTATCGCTAATATGTGGCATGGAACCTTGGCTTTAACAGAAGTGGTGTGAGGAGATGGCTTTCTGCCCTGGCGGGAAATACTTGCCCTACGACTACGTTGATGAGGGCAAACTTGTTCTTTTTATTAAAACCCAGGTCGAGCGAGCACCCCGCAAGGGCCGCCGCGTCACCGCGGCCCGGAAGCGGAAAGCTAAGGGTGGGGGGGATGCATCCGCCTTGGATGGTCAGGGCGAGCCGGAGGGCCTGATGTACAATAGCATCCGGGGCTACGTGTCCGCGATTATGGAGCTGTGGCATGACCAAGTTTATGTCAACAAGCTCCATAATTCGCCTTCACCGCGCCACGCCATGGCGAAGGCGCTGCAGACCTCGGTCATCCGCGGCGAGCATTTGCGCCGCCGTGCGGAATTCGAGGCCCGCAGGCTCGATATCATTAAGGATGGATCTACTGCTGCGCAAATACCGCAGCTAGCTCGGGCGGTCTGGCGGGACACCCTCGGTCCCCGAGTGGCCGAGCAAACCCTCCGAACCAGCCTCGATTTCCTGTTGGGCCACTCCATGCTGCTCCGACAAGGCGAGCGGCTTGCTCTCGAGCTTCCAGATCTATTCTCCATGGATCTGCCGAGGCAGGGGCAGGCGGGCCAGGCCTGGTGCCTCGGCGTCGTCCTCGATCACGGTAAGGTTTCCGTTTTTCTTTTTCGGACATCCCTTTCTTTTCTTTTCAAAGGGGGCGAATTCTCTAGGCTAACGGCTTCGGTTTTACTGCTGCAGAGAAAACAAACCAGCGTAGCCGACGGGAGTACGGCGGCGCTCTACGCCACTGGGACTTCCATGCATGCCCGATCGGGGCCCTCGCAATGTACCTGTTCTGGCGGTGGCATCGCTCGGGTGAAGCCTTTCCTTGCTTCCGGACAAGCGAGGATTGGTATCGGGTCAAGCTCCTGAAGCGGGATCATTCTCACCTTCAGGAACCCCTGAACCGTGATACCGCCGCGGACTGGACGAAGCGGTTGTACGAAAGCGCCGGCCTTCGAATGTCGAAGGTCTCGCATGCGCCCCGCGCCTCGGGAGCCCGGATGCCGGAGCTCAATGGGGTCACCGAGTCCCAGGTAAGTTCGCGTTCCTTGGATCCGCCTCTCCGGCCTTCTACTTACATCGGCTTGCCCGTTCGCAGATCCGCCGCGCCGGGCGCTGGAACAACGACCAAATGACAGGCTGCTACCTAACCAACCTGGTATTTGAGTTTATGCGGGGCCAGGCTGACTTTGAGCCGGCCTATGCCTCAAGCTATGTGATCGCTCGAGACATTCGGGCTCCGGAAGGTCTTCGACGGCTGGTCTGGCCGGACTTGGATCGTTGGCGGGCGGCGCACCTTGAGCTGCCCGAGGCGATCGAGGAGGTGGAGCCCAACCTAGCCGCTGGGGCATTCCTCGAGCTCCTGGATCGACTCCGGGACGTCTTGCTGCAGGTAACTATTCCCACCTCTCTCCTTTGCTTTCGGGAAGGATTCGGGATTCTAGGCTAACCCCTTGCTTCCCTATCCGCAGGATTCAGCATTGCTACGGCGGGAATTCCCGCAGCACAGGATCTTTCAGGATCCCATCTTCCAGACCGACACATACATTCAGTTCGAGGGGATGGTGGTCGCCGCGGCCGCGACGGAAGATCACCCCCGCCTAGCCTCAATTGACAGGGCTATCCCAGCGATCAGCGACAGCCTACGCACTATGGCGGGCACCATGACGGCCGGCTTCAGCACCGTGGCGGCCCGCCTCGAGGCCATCACCGAGGCCATCACCACCTCCGGGCAAAGCTGCGAGAGGAGGATCTCGGCTCTGGAAGCCAGGTTTGCCCAGCTTCAAGGCCATGCCTATATTCTCGCCCCTGTCGGCCAGGGGCCACAGCTACCCAATTACCCCCCGTCGATGCCACAGGCTGGCTCCGCCCCGACAGCCCCTCTGCGGTCCGGGTTGAACCAGCCTGTTCCAACGGCCGTCGAGAGCTTGGTGGAACAACAGCCCCCGAAATACCGCATGGCGAGGCATCACACCACCATCCCCAGTCTGTGGAGGGAGTGGACTCTGGGCCTTGGAGGACGGCCGTCGGTGGAGGCGTTGGATGAGCGCTGGGGCTCGCGCTGGCGCCACGGCGCCGAGTTCCAGTTTTACTCCCGTCGCAAAGTCATCATCGATGAGATAAAGCGCCTCGCGACGGGGGGGAGGGAGGCCAGGGATGTGGTGAACGAGCTTGAAGAGCAGCGCCTGAGGTCCAAGGCTTCCCTGAGCCAAGTCATCGACACTCTCAAGGCCGCAGCAAAAGCTGGAAAGGAGGGGGTGGATAGATTGTAGATATTCATCATCTCCGTGTTTATTATATACCACAGGCGGATAGAATACTTCGAAAGCTCTTATGGGTTGATTCTAAATATTCTACATAGCAAATGCATATCCAGACATTTTAAACCGATTGTGATTGATTGAGACAGCCAAGTAAGAGTTGCGCGGAACTTCTACCATCATATAACAAACAGTTCATGCACACACAGGCAGTGCACATACATACTTGCTGCAGTTGCACAGTATTACCCCACTCCATGCATTCACCATTTTGCTACATCTGGTGGTGTCGAGGGTTACTGATCACTGCTGTGCTACATTCCTTGGTCCTGTGTCTGGCCTCATCTCAATGCCTACACAGCTTGTCCACTCTATGAATATTGTCAACCATCACTCACTATGCTGGGTATTACTGTTGACTGTTGTACCAGCGCGACATGATATAAAGCCTGATGCAGACCGCAAGGCCCAAGCCACATACTTCCGGTGGAAAGAATAAATTAAAGCTGGCGGTTTTGATGTTACGTGAGATTACAGGTAGCGACATTGTTTCTGCCTTCTTTCAATGACCAGCGTTATTGTCTGTCCTTGTTACCAGCTCAGATCTTTATGGGATCCTGGAGAAGGGCGTGAAGAAAGGCGGAAGCCGCATGGCCACGGCATGGGAGCTGGAGTAGGCCCGCCTTTGATGACCGAGGTGAGATGGGAGACGCCTCGACCGACTATCATCATGGAGCTCCGGCACGATCAAGTATACGTCGAAAAGCTCACCCTCACCATGCCTCACTCTGGCCCAACAGGATCAGATTGTATATGAGCCCAAACTTGGCCTCCCCTCCTTGCCTGGGTCATCATTGGGTGTCAGGGAAGTCATGGACGGCTATAAGTAAAGAAAAAGCACCGGAGACGAATGACGGGCTGTTGTAGCACACAGAACTGCCATCTGCAATGATGGATGGAGAGACGTAAAAGCTAGAATACCGGATATATTCACAGCATCTAGGATCCAGGCCAGCCAAAGAGCCTTTATCCAAACCACTAGTCTGGTTAGTTGGCGTTGACTGGTCATTAGGTAATATCCCTATTTAGGCTAGCGTTAAATCGGGACGCCAAATAGCCGCGGTATTATTAGGTAATGCATACTATGTTAGCCAGAATGGGAGTATTACCTAATGATCAGCTAACGCTACTACAGTGGCGCCCACCGAGGTCGACTCACAAAAGTTAAATCACCACAACCACAACATGGTTGGTTAAATCACACCGGAGAAATCATAAAATCGAAGAGCATATACCAAGAAGTAAAGTTACGATTTAATTTCTACTACAGGAGGCTGGCAAGGTAGGATTGAATCGAGTTAAAGATCACCTAATTTTGGTGAGGGAAAATTTTTTTGACCCTCCACAGTGCCCCACTTTAAAAACCATACCAATTTAGGCATAAATAATTCCTATTTAGAACTAGTCAAGTATTTATAACGTGACTTCTCACCCCCGCAGCCACTGCTCATCGATCATCACCAGGGAGATATACCTTCTGGTGTGATGTGAGATTCTTCCATTCTTTAGACCCATATGCAAGTCCTTGCCGATATAGATCCACTTTCTCATGCAACTATTAAAGCAGGCAGAGATGGACCCGTTACCGACGTGAGCAAACGCGGAAGGCACACTAGTTCGCAGGCTTTCAATAGTGTAGTCACATTTCTCCCTCGCACATCGTTTGGCATAACACCAAAAGTACTCGATATGGTAAAGTTTATAGTGGAACTCAGGGTAGAAAAGGACCCGGTGATGATGGACCTCGTCCACCGGCTTCTCTTCTATCCCGCACCGTTGCGCTTCAAAGTCGGGCTGTAGGGAAAGAAGCCGGCGGGCACAGCAATCTATAAATGATTTAATTAGCGCTTATATGAAACTTGTATGAAGAAAGCAACAAGCAAGAGATTGAAAGACCGGTTGAGCTGCATTTCGGAGGCAAGCTTTCACACTCTTTGCAGCCTTCCTTCGTCTCCTGTCACAGCGAGCACAGAACTATTTTCGGGTGCACCGGCAACTCTCCTTCCTGAGTTCGTAGTTATCACAGCTACATTTTCGCGTGCATTTCCCACTGTGGAATTTTCGCTTCTTGCAGCCTTCGCATCTTGTACCCTTTGTGCAATTCCTGCAGTTCTGCGCCTCAGAGCAGTCATTGCAACGAGGCTGTGGGCACTCAAGTAACAGGCCTGCAGTTGGCCAAAGGCCTCGTTCCTCCAAGACCTTTTGGATCCCTTTTGGTATTTGGCTAACAGTTCCTGCCACCGGATCCTCCCTTGTATAGAACATTTGTTGAGCAGTAATAATGTTTCCGTCATTATACCACGCATCACGTAGGAGTGGCTGAGTTCCGCCTTCTCCCTTGTTCATTTGTGACACACGCAGTGCGTCACCAGCATAGACGGAATGGCTAGTGGCATTATCAGATAGGAAAAGTAACTGATGCCTAGGATAAAGCGCCTCAGCGATGGGAAGCGCTTTATCTAACACCTGGTTAAGGAGTCTTGGCCCATCCCAATATCCATCCTCCTTTCCAAATTCAAACAAGACTGCCGCTTCGCGAGGAATTCCAGAGGCCTCTAGCTCATTCTGACATTCTTCGGAAAGAGAAAAGAGGTTAAGACAAGGCCATGGCAAAAGAAAATCCGGCACCATAATCCCTTTCCCCTTTCCTTTCGGCCGAAGAAATGTACCATTCTCAGATACCCAACCTTGATGGCGTCCATTATTCGCCGAGAAGATTCTCTCGTCATGTATAATCACGACAATAGGCCGTCGATCTGGTCCACCAACCTCACAGTCCTCGAGGTATCGCTTCGGCTTCATCGTCCCATCAGGGTTAAACTCGACCATGTAGGGCAACATTTCTTTTATGGTCTAAAGAAATTGCTTGCGGTATTCGATCACGTCTTCTCGCTCATGGCCATCAAGAAATACGCCCTTCTTGACGTCCTTCCAAGCGAATTCAAGCTCCCTCAGCCATCAACGTCCTGTTCTCGATGTTATTCCCATCCTCTTAGACCTTGATGTGTTGTCTATCGGCTTGATTAAGCCCGTTACTTCATTGGCTGATGTGTCGATATCACAACGATATTCCCCGAAAACCTTTAATTTGAAATTGGGCAAGCTTATATGAACTGAGCATACGTGCAGGGGAAACTAAGCGAGAAGATTCATGCCACGTAATACAATCACGTGTACCATATTATATTATATTACTATTACTGCTTACTAATCAAAAAATTTGACCCGGGTCCGCTTTTATGTGTCCGCCACTATACCTTTTTCTTCCAAGTCTCTTTCTTTCCTTCTCTATGCTTAGGATTCTCGTGTATCGCGCCCTACGTAGTAATTACATTCTTAGTCATTATATTCAATCCAGGCTTGGCTATCACAGGGCTCAACAATGATTAGAAGGGCCCGAAAGAGCAGTTCGATCAATTCATGAAAGGTGTGATGACCGAAGCCCAAAGTGTTACGGGATAAAATATCTTATTATAACTAACTAAGGCTTCCCTATATACAGGAAGGTTTTGTTGAAGAGAAAAGAAAAGAAAAAGAAAAAAGAGAAGAGGGCAAGGAGGGAGCAGTTCTACTTATAGAACTAGCCATGTGGTGCATCTTCCACGACCATTGTAGTAGGATCTTCTTACTACTACTGTACATGCCCGGGGGGTAGCTTATCCCCGTAGCGCACGGTAACTTTCCGAAGTTAGATAGTCCAAAAGATTTTGACCG
>JAHQZX020003242.1:0-38020 GCA_019804575.2 Pseudotulostoma volvatum | reverse complement strand
TGGCGTTGCGTAGCTTTGAAAATGGTGGCATTTTTGGTTGCACTTTTGTATTGGATTTGAATGTCCGCCACCATAGTCAAAACTAAATGCCCAGTGGTCGCGCGCACAGGTCTCCACGGGGCTTCCACAAAGATTCCACCTGTGAACATAAAATGCGATAGGAATGATCAGGAAGGCATCTTTAAACAGTCCAGGTGAAAAAAGAGGTTGGTGCAGAGCACACGCGTACTTAGTGTTTTGGCAGTGAACTCCAGATGGCAGCTAGATCAAAGCACTAGAAACCGAACCTAAAATAGAAGCGTGTAGACTAATCCCGAAAAGGAACACTATGATGATGGACCAAATTGATCCGTCTAAGTCGCTAACTGAGATAAACTATCGCCAATATACTATCATAATTAAAGATATCCGGAACTGGCAAATGGCATATTTTATCTCTGGTATCAAATCTCAGGAAGGAGTCGCAGGACCGTACACGTGACCGGAAGCATGGATACATAATGGTAATGATGTCATAGGATAACACTGTGTCTACCTATCATATCGCATACTATGATAGTAACAAATTTAATCGACGGGGCTTCCGAAATAATGTCAATGAGTCTGTATTTCTCTATGAGATCATTTTCTCTAATTTTAAATCATATGCATGTTGCTCCCCTCTCTAACCGGTCATCTCATCTAAGACAGAAAGGTCATTTCATTCGTTCCCACCATGAACAGCTGCATATATTCCATTCATGGATTCGCTACATTTGCATCGTGAATAGAAGAAAGAGGTTTTACAGTGCGGCCAGGACCGCCTCTGCGCTGGAGACCTGTAGTGGCAATCAGCGAATGATTCCGGTGCTGGAGGTTTCAACGAATCTCGTACTCACCTCGAGGATATTCTTCGCTTGCTCACGCTTGGCGTAAATCACCTTGCCGTGGTCCAGAACAACCGCCCAGCGATTCGTGTGACCGTCTGGGGCGGCCCAACCGATTTGTTTGGCGAAGCGGGCACCGGGATCAGATAGGAACAGCTGTATGGGCATGCGTAGGTAAGATTCCATGCACCCGTCCGATTAAACGGCTTCGAGCACTGGGGAGAAACTTACGATGGCATCTCCAGTGACCTGGTTAGCCTTACCCCAGGCGCTCATGACATAGGGGTCATTGTGTGCGATGACCGCGACGACGTCCACGCCCTTCTTCCTCAGCTCGGGCAAGTTTTCAATGTAGCCGGGGACATGGCGAGCAGAGCACACGGGAGTGAAGGCACCTGGAGAGAATTAGGTTCTGACCAAGTCGATAATTCAGGGAAAGAAAGATGGTCGAGATGTAGCGGTGACGTACCTGGAAGGGCGAAAAGGACGACCTTCTTATCAGCCCATTCCTTGGAAGCATGGTAACTGATGGGGATGCCGCATGCAGTAATGTCCCCCTTCTCCTCGGACCACGGGATGTAGCTGGACAAGTTACAGTGAGCACCTTCCCAGTCAGGGCTGATGGGAGACAATCAGGTAGACCCGACTCACTCAAAGATGACGTTCTCCGGGAAGCTGCTATTTACGGCGAGCTCTGACATAGCGGCGGCTGAACAGGTCTAAGTGAATCGGCTCTGATGCTGATTTGCTGGATGGAAGATATCAAGGCCGGGGGGTTCACAGTTGCTGGGGTTCGAGCTGGTGAAGGGAGATATTGAGGTATTGAGGGCTTCACACACAATCGAATACACCGAAAGAGGAAGATAAGTGTGAAACTGTGACAAAGCCTGCACAACGAGGGGGTTGTAGTACTGGAGGAAGAGGATGGAAGAAGATTGAGAGGGGGGAGTTGGCTGGCACCCTATCTATGATATGCTGGCGGTACATTAGCTTGTAGTATAAATATGCCTTTGATGCAGTACTAGTAGTGTACTATAATATTAACAACCTACCTTAGGTAATAATTCAGTATATAGATACATGTGTGTATATTAGTATATTACATATATGATATATCAGTTGCTATGATAGTACTAGCAGTAATTGGTTAATTGGTACTACTAGCTAGGTAGTACTACTATGATATGTTGTACAGTACTACATATTATGTAGTTACGAATAAGTTACGAATAAGTTACGATCATAATAAATATAAAAGTTTCTATTTCTATTTCTCTTTTCTTTTCCTTTTCTAACTAGCCTGGAAGGTTCTCAAATACTAATTATTAATGTGTTTCTGGATCATGACCGACCTAATGCACACCGTCACCGCACTACCTGCAGCCATATCAATATTAGCTACTATCGATCTTGCATATTGCGCCATATGTAGGTTACTAATAATTTTATTATGATTACATAGGTACGACCATGGGCATGTACTGCAGATGTATCGATCGACTTTACATGTAGCAAGATATGGAGTATTGTTTTGTTATGTACGTAAACAGATGAGAGTAAAGAGAGACCCAAAAACAAAATCAATAATATTTTACTGAGGATTATTAATTATACAATTCCTAGATATAAAAAAAGAACAGAAGAACAAAAAAAAAAGAACGTCCTATATGTCGTAGGACGGAAAGCCGTAAAAGCAACCGCTTGCCTCTCCCAGACGTATCCAGACCAATCATCGCATCCCTACTACACATCACATGTATGATAGTTATCCCGGTCCGTTTTCCCGGTCTAGATCCTATTATTCATCATCACAGATCATTTCTAACATTCCCCGAAATATCATACAGCCGACGGGTCCTCATCGCGATGTTTAACCCCTCAGCCGTATCGGTTCGACTCGATCGAGCACCCTGGCCATCTTCTGCGCCCGCGCTGGATCTTTCACTGCCAGACCACGCGATTGCAGCAATGATTCTAGGGCGTCAACCATCCGGTGGAAAGATGACGCTGCTCCCCGTCGCTGTTGGAACCGAACTACGCTAAGGTGCGCGGGTCTCCCGTGTTCGAGCACCGTGTAGAACTCAGCGAAGAACTCCACCCCGCGTAGACGGAGCACTATTAGCGGGGACATAGGATTTCGTCCTCCCCGTCAGCCTGGAGTAACAAGAGTCATAAAAATGAGGAATGCAGATGCCCACCGTTCTTCTCAGCCACACGGCCGATAATCACATTGCTCCCCGGGTCCAAGCGCACCCCGTCCATCCCGTACGGCCGCCAATCGCATAGGATCCGGTGTACCTCCTTCCGTCCCTTTGTCTTGGGCGCGCTCAATGCAATCACCCGCCTTGCTGGCTGCACATGAAGAAACTGCGCCAGCCAATTGCGCTGGGGACTGAAGGAGTGAGTCTTGCGCCGGGATGGCGGGGGAGAGGGTCCCGACAGTCGACCACAACGTTGACAGGCGATAGGAGAATTAACATTATCTCTCGGATTAACTCGGTCGCCTGCCAGAGCCGGTGATGTTAGCTTTTGAAACCAAGAACGGTGTCAGCCAGGAAACCGGGTAAGCGGCAGATATTTTACCTCTGTCCGTTTTGGTACGTTGCTTCTCTGCTCTCCAGGATCGGAAGATTCGTAAGAAACCATTTCGGCGCTTCTTGGTAGGTAATTCCAGAGTAGCTAGCTGTACTGTATCCGCTGAGAGCTCCGGGGCTTGAGGAGCACTACCATGGCGCAAGTTGGGATCGGACGATATGGCATTATCTCGGCGGATATTCGGTCTTTCATGGTGAGGCTTCTTACATTTGTTGAACCAGGACCGCTTTTTCTCGTGCGAGGCACGGTCCTCGCCTGGCTGAAGAGAAATCAGGATCTCGTCAGTTGACTCCAACACGAACTGCGAGTGAGGATGGGGAAGAAGACTCCTCCCGTCAGAAATAGTGGACTGCTGGAAGGAGGCTGCAGAGCGACTGGGACCGGCTAGTCGCACCCGAGAAACATGCTTCCGTTCCTTGCGAATCATGAGTGGCTTGATCTCATTAATAATGGAGCGTGCAGGATTCTTCGAAACCATACGGATGGTAGTCTTACCATTGCCGTGGCTGACTAAGGAAGATGATTTGTTAAGATGATCAGATGTCGGTTGCTGGCCGGCATATTTTAGCTCAAGGTCCGGAATACTATCCATCAGTGGCAGAAGCTCTCCAAAGATGGCGGGAAAATTGCGTGTCTCGATAGAAACCTTGGGGATTGGATCCGATATCACTCTGCTGCGCTTTTCGGTCTCCTCTAGCCTTCCCTGGAGTTTCTCCCTCCCCTGAAGAATGAGGCGGTCGAGATGAGCGATGACCGTACTCAGATACCCCGGTAGCCCCTCCGAATCAACCTTGGTTGAGTGTTTAATGAGCTTTTCACGCGTTTCAACAAGTTCCTGGAGGGTAGCCGATCCTGAAGCTTCGATAGGGTTTGGCGGCTCATACTCGTTGTATACGGAGATAGGGACATCAGGAGGGTTGGAAGCCCCATCTGTTTTAGTATGCATTGTGCAACTCGCCGACGTCCAGGACCTGTTGAATGCCTCCTCACAAATTCGACCGAGTTCATTGGAAAACTTCCTTGCCTCATCTCCACCATAATCTCTGCTGCCTTTCGTTTTAGGCCCGCTATTGGCTCTGGTAACGGCATCATGTCCGCGCACTATCGTTTGCTGTGGCGGGAGCGTAGGGCTGCTACTACTTCCAGATGACACCATATCACCACCGAAAATTGCCGCATTGGAATTTTCCTGAAGAATATTGGCGTCAGAATTCAGCGAATGTACTCGATCTTTCCTCTGTTCGGGCAAAGTAGGACCATGAGATCGGTTGCGAATGTGACGGAAAGACACCTTATTCTTATGGCCGACTGCACGGATTGTTCGTAGAGACCTAGATCCATGGCTTCGGTTAAGATGTGAACTCCGTGAGCGATATGACGCCTCCCGTTTCCTCTTCTTTTTCACCTTGTAGGTAGTTTCAGCTGATGAGTTAGGAACGTAACTATCAGCGTTGGGTGCATTGACGCCTCCCTGCTTGGGAGACTTTGCTGACCCGGGAGGCGACTCAGAACCATCTTGATGGATAATTATATTCGCAAATCCTGCGTCTGGGCTATTAATAGGCGTCCGCGAAGCTCCGTACGGATCATAGCTGGCAACCGTCCACGGAGATTCCAGGTCTTCGGATAAACTATTCACGCAGCAGTCTTCCGTTAGGATCGAAAACTGTGACAGTCGACGACCCTTTCTCTGTAGCCTCCCGGTATTCGTACGCCTAGTCATTGATTGGGTACGAGATATGTGATGATAATCACTAGCAGAATACTCGAGCGGCTGCCCCTGATAGTTCTCTAGCTGTTCGTCTCGAAACCTGATCAAGGAGTGGTAGAAGACTCTTTCATAGTTCATCCTGTTCGGTATACCTTGTCAGCATGAATAAGTTTCGCCAGGATTGCCCTACTTATTTCGTTGCTATAAGGACCAAAACACTTACTCCTCCGAGAGCAATTTCCCCACTAGTACATCCGGCGTAATATTATGCCATAATGTCTGGAGATTTCGCAGAATTTCCATATCGATTTCTGCCCGGCTGGTAACTGGAGGGCCATGGTCTTGATGTGTTAATGGTGGTGGTGGGCCCACAAAGTGGTCCAACATCGCTTGATGCAGTTTCTCATACTTAATAAGAAGGGGGTGAGTCCAGATATCCTCTATGCTGATTCTGTCTTCAGGATTCTTCTGTAAGATGCGCTGAAGGAGATCGACTGCCTCGCTACTAAGCCAAGGTGGCAGGATGTATTCCCCCTTCTTCACCAGACGCAAGGTCTCCGCGATATCACCACCATCAAATGGAAGAAAGCCAGTCAATAGGGCGAACAAGATGATACCGCAGCTCCAGATGTCAGCTCTATTCCCTCGATATCGCCGTCCACGGATGATTTCTGGTGCAGCGTAATGTGGACTACCGCAGGAGGTATTCAACCATTGATCGGGTGGCTGTAGCGCAGCCATACCGAAGTCGGCGAGCTTGATATTATGCTTACCATCTAGTAGGATATTTTCTGGTTTCAAGTCTCGGTGACAGATGTTATATCGGTGGCAGTGTGCCAGCCCTGCAATAATTTGCCTGAACACTCGAACTGCTTCTTCCTCAGGGAGGGGTCCATGGCTTGAGACATAGTCAAAGAGCTCTCCGCCCTCGACGTATTCGAGAATGAGGTATCTATGGATGCTGTTAGCTCGAAAAATTGAAGACGATCTGCTCTACAGGACAAACCTACAATTCACCTCTGTTTTCCCACACATCGTATAGGCTTATCACATTGGGATGTTCAATCAGTTTCATGATGACTACCTCTCGTTCAATTCCGCACGGCATTGGCCTTTCTCCTGTAGCCGCCGGCATATGTCCTGCGTTCCGTTCCATAGCTGTGATGCTTTCACTCTGGACCATTGCAGCGGACCTCTTAGACACAATCTTGACAGCAGCAGTCTGTCCAGTCACTGCGTGTTTCGCCAACCGCACACGACCTGTTGCTCCCTTACCCAAGGTTCGTCCAAGCTTCCACGGCCCCACGTGGGTCTTTCTTCTTCCTTTCCCTGATGCAGTTGAAGTTGTCGATAAAGCCGAATTTCGATGTGACCTATTTTGGGAGTCCATAGCGGCTGGGAGTCGTTTATTCGCTGCAATTGCATGGAGAGAGCCGGCGTTGGCAGCAGGGTTTTGCGCCGCCTCAACTTTCTTCTGGTCATACTCAATCAGTTTGTCTTTATAAACGCGTGCTCCTGCCTCAACACCTTTATTGACTCTGCTCGTTGCATCTATAAGTGGCTGATGGGCCGAGACAGGATGCAAACCGCTCCTCCCTTGATTCATTGGCTAGTCACTCTGGGGCTGCAAGAGCTCCCAGGACTGCGAGAGAAATTCTAAAGGTCAAATAGCGGTAGGCCTGAATGACATTTAAGCAGATGGATAACTTTAAGCACAATCAAAACTCAGACCCCTAGAGTCTTCCCACATCAGACAGCTGCTTCCCCGGGCGGACAGGCGAGGCCCCTCCAATCGGTAAACACAAGATTCAATACTTTTCCGTCAGGAGGAAGTATCAGGGCCTATTTTTGCACATTCCAGAAAAGCGAACAACAGAAAGGGAGACGAAGAGATCCCTGCTCAACACATGAACAAGTGATCAAAATCTATCTGTGAATGCGAGCCCAACATTATAAGACGCGCTTTTCAATCAGCAATTAGGAGAAGGGGAGGAGAGAAGCAAGGGCAGGAGACATGGCCTAATAGAGAATATAAACCTCCCAATGTGTATGTAAATAAATGTTGCTCCTTCGACTAACATACATGTATAAACACAATGATAGATGAATAAACATCAGTATACTCTCAGGTGATTTCAAGCAAACACTCAACCATCTCAGACACGCCACAACAAGAGCTGCGAAAGGACGACCCCTACCAAAAGAACCCAACAACTAAGAATAAAAATAAAAAATAAATAGAAAAGGTAAGGAAGGGCGAGCATAACATACCACATAGCACGGCAGTCACTAGTAGAACTCAGGCCAAGAGCCTGGGGAATGCCAAATTACTATGGTGCATAACTCACGACTAGGCTAGTATATGTAATTCGCCTCCATGGAATGAAACTCTTACCCGTTACATGCACTACACGTACACACCCAACTTGTTTGTTTTCCTAACCTCGACCGTCGCATCTACGTGTGAAATTCTACTTGACATCATCTGAAGTCTTGGTTCCGGTCCTTTATTACTCGAGTGGATACTCGAGTATGATATTTAAACTGAGTGTATACAAATTCCCTTATAATCATGGGTCCTCTCCGGTGTTTCTTACGACCCTGAATAGCTGGGCCTAAGCGTAACGTCTTAAGAGATTGATAGACTTGCTTGACTATAGCGATGAGGGACACGTGTATGCGTCGGCACGGCAAAGGCAGGTCATCCCTGTTCCGCGTGCGATGCCGACAGCTACGGTGGTATTGTGTTCCTCTGGTTTGATTGAAACTTGTGTTGAAACAGTGATCATGGTTCCCTAAGGCTGAATTAGACAGGAAATCTTAAGCTAATGATCCTACAGAAGACAGTCTCACGGAAAAATGAAAATGAGTACGGAATGACTGTACCAAGGTAGAAGTGAAAGTGGGGGAATTGATGCATACAACTAATCAGACAGCCTCCCAAATGTGAGTATGCAGTAGAATTTCCTCCATCCCAGAATCCCAGATGCCCCACCCGCATGGTAAAACAAAAGCTGCTTAACATAAATTGCAGAAGCTACTAGACCACAGGCTCAAAACTCAGATAGCCGCCCAAGCAAGAATGATTAAAACAATAAAGGGCAATGAGAAAAAAATTATAACATGAAGGGAAAGTGTGTGGAGGCGTTGAAAGAAACCCGAAACCGTCTACACGAACACCTGCCAACGATTACCTGAGTTTGATATCCAGGGATAAGGATAAGGAACATAGAGATACACCTTGACTTGGAACTGAGCACAGAATGCGCCGCTTGATGCACAAATGATATATCCTGGCAGTGTCACGAATTGGATACCATTTACCAGGTTAAGAGGCATTTATCCGCTACTCATAATGCTCCTAACGCCAAACGAGGCCATGGCCGGTGTCATGTGCCAGAAGCAATGCTGAGAAGAGACCCGCCAAATGATCTGGCTGAGATGTATCAGAATTCCAGCCAGCGCTAACGTCAGCGAGTAGCTTCACATCTCGTAAAAGGAAATACCTAGACATTATGGACAGGAACCAAAGGAGCCGCGGAAGAGTTTTCTCAATACCCAGGTAGCAGCCGGGGAGCGGATGACGGGGGAGGGGAAACGATTCAAAGGGTGTATTAAATGGGTTGCCCCTAATAGTTTATAAAAAACAGTAGCTTTTCGGATCTTCTGCAGAGAAAACGGAAGAAAAAGAACAAGGAGAAGGTATTATGTGGGATGAAGACAGGACCAATCAAAGTAGAGCAGGTGCTGAAGACACGGCCAACGACAACATCATGGGCAGTAGCAGCCGCCCACGTAAACTCTGGTTTGGCCATACGATCGGTTCGTTTTCGCTGGTCGTTGTAGATTTGGACTCGTTCCTTGAGACTTGCAAATAGGTCGAGATCATTGTCCAACCAAGCTAGTAAATGTCCTTGCCATCTTCCTTTTCTTTATTTTTGGCCTCGTTTGCGTCTCGCACATGCACGGGCTCATCATGTCATGGGTGATAAATCATGTGATCGTTGCCGATCATTGACCGCATAACAAACACATCAGATGGAAAATCAACCAGCCACCCTCGCATTCCGCCTATCGTGATGAAAAGTCGAAAATCTCACTCCCATCCTAACAGCCCATGATTGACTCGACAACCAACCGTATCATGCAAATGCCAAGATATGCAAAAAGAGTTAAAAAAAAAAAAAGGCTAGAGAAAGGTGACAGCGGACAAAGCTGATCTTACAGCCCATGACCACAATGCCACATGATCCGTCCCGCGACCGGCACGAGGACTTCTCAGCGTGAGAACCTCTAGAATGACAGGGGTAGAGGGACTACCCCTTAATTCACTGATGTGGGTGAATCCCATCAATTATGCCTTTTTGGGTTTTTCTTTTTTTGGGTGTTTTTATCATTTTCTCTCATCTCTTAACATAGTTTCTCACCTCATATAATTCTCTCCTGCATTATTTTGATTCCGATTCCACTTTCATACAACTAGCAAAAATTTCCCGGTATGAATACGGGAGGTTCGACCGATTCCCGGACCCCAAACTGATCTACTACTTTCAGACTCGACGGTTTAATGCATTGAGCATGTCGCTATCCGTACTGGAGCGGCCTCCTTGGCCCTGATCCCCAGGGTTAAGCATGTCCCGGACATTCAGTCCTCCCCTTGAACTTGCAGAGCCTCCAGGAGTAGAGGACGGAGGTGGTGTGATGTGTCCTGACTGCATGGGTGGGTAGGATGAATTGTGAGGAGAGCCAGAAGGTCGTCGGTCGTAATGATAAGTAGATTGTGGTGATGCTCGTCGATCATTCTGGGGCGTCTGATAATACGGTGACGAATGGCTTTGGTAGCCGGTCGTCGAAACCGCTGGACTGACTGGAGCAAGATTGGTAGGATCTGGATATTCAAAGCCAGAGGTGGAACCGCGACGGCCACTGGGCTGTCTCTACAATGACAGTGAGAACTGGAGGCTCGTCAAGGGATGATGATAATAGATCTGTGACTCACTTGATCCGGAGGTAGCCCCGGGTGGGCCAAAGGTGGGGGGGCCCCTCGATCATCCAGGTGTGGCCGGCTATACGGATGATGGTACATGCCCTGGGGAGGCGGCAGTGTGTTTTCAGGACCTGATTGTTGCTGCGGGGGTAGTGGTTGACCATGTGCACCATAGAGCATCACCCCATCTCCAGGGTATCCACCACGACCCCTCCCTTGGCCTTGGTTCCGGAGGTGAGGGTAGGCGGCATGGGCAGGCACGAACGCTTGGGCTTGAGAGGAGACGGGAGTAAACATGCATTCCTGGTTGAATCGAATACAGTTGCTGCAGCGCCCATCTTGCGAACTTTCGAATCCTGAGCATCGGATCTGGGACGAGAAGCCACGACATTAGTCCGAAATCGGAAATCCAAGAAGGGGATGAAGATCGAGAAGGTAATCGGAGCTTGCCGACATACCTTTCGTCTCCTACAGTATCGACATGCGATGGCCGTTCGTTGTCGCGGGGCAGCCGCCTGGTACACCATCTGAGGCGGCGGCGAAGCATAGAGGTCCGGTGGACGCTGATACGCGCCGGTGGGGGGCGGTAGCCGGTAAGGGTCTTGTGCTCCCTGCATTTGCGGATGGATTGCCGCCATGTTCGAAGAAGGTATAGGCGGATATAGAGAGGGTGCCGGGTAAGATGCGGTGGAATACTTTGCGCGAAATTAGACAGTTTGTCAGTACGCAGTGACGAGACTTGGGACTTGGCTGATGAGTTCGGGGCATAAAAAGGGAAAGGATAACGATAGGTAAAAGTGGATCGATGAGATGCAGTTTAGAACGTCCAACAAATTGCCAGTTCAAACCCTCTCTATCTCATGGCGGGGCAGGGGCAGGAGGTGAGAGGGGAGAAGAAAAAGAAAACACAGGAGTGGAGGTAACGAGGAGCGGGGAGGAAAAGCAGAGGAGGAGAAAGAGGAGGAGAAAGAGGAGGAAGAAGGAGAGGTGGAGGAGGAATATGTAAGCGGACTTACTGGGTACTGTGATGACGAGGCGGATGATGAATACTGAGATGGGTGACTCGTATCGGTTTGGCTGCTATTCCACTGGGATGGCGGATGCGGTCCCTGTCGACTGGGGTCGTTGAAGTCGCCGGGGTTGGTGGACATTTGGGGTGAGCCTGGCAAGTACGTGTGACGCTGCTGAGTAAAAGAGTGGAGAAGGAATGATAGAGAGGGGAGAAAGAGGGGGGGAGGGGAAGGGGAGAAAGGAAGAGAGGGAGGGGGGGAACGGATGGGGAAAGAGCCCGATGCAGATGCAAGCTGCAGATGTAGATGTAAGTGTGCAGGATGCAGGATGCAGGATGATGTGATTCTCTTCCCAGCTGTTTCACCTGTGGGCAGAAAAGGTAGACTGCCAGACCGGGGTGGGAAGGGGGGATGTAAGTCGGACAGGCCTAAGTGAGTGAAAAGGGAACAAGGAACAATAACAATCAGAACAATAATAATAATAATAATAATAATAATAATAATAGCACGGCAAAAAGAGGGACGGCAACGACGGCGACGTCGGCGAAGATAGCTCGATGGCCAGCAGAGATGGACACGTGCAGAGCAAGGAAAGTAGTCAGCAGACTGGACACCGAATCAGGTTGTGCGCCAGTTTCCGTCGGGTGATTTGCAAGGCTAGCATAGCCTCGTGGACAGCGGAACGAGCTGCAGTGCAGCCGATGTTTAACTCTTAGACCGACACGGTGGAAAAGACTGATGGTAGCGGGCAGTTGGACGTGGGCGGAAAGCCCTGGGGCAAGAAAGGGAGAGGAAGTTGAAGGCACAGATCTAAGATTGTGCACACACCCATCCACACACACACCCACGCACTTTCTTCTAAGTCAACCACCCACACCTGCACACCCAACCTCCCACACCGCACACTACGCACCAGCCCAACCAGCGGTGGGCTCTTGGCGGTATGACGTGAGGGCTGAAAATCCCGAAATGGACACAACCGCGATCCGAACCGCAGAGAAAGCAAAGTCGAGTAGCAAGGAACAATTGCAGCCTTCCTGGTGGGAACGGGGCCCAGACAACCAAGGAACTTGGCACAGCTCGGTACGGTCCTCGTTTGCGGTCACACGGAGGCGAGTGGATGCCCAGACCAGGAAAGCGCGGTTCAGAGCACGGCCACAGAGGAACGGCGGCAGGCTGGAGTACACTGGTCTTGAGAAGGACACATGCGGATGTTAGTCACAATCCATCGGTGGCGACCCGGTTGTCTAGCAGGGTAGTAGAAATAGACGGGTGGCTTGCAAATGCTGCTTCACAAACTAACCTCGGTGCGTCACTAGAGGAGACGGGGAGGTTGTCCAGTAAGGTCAAGCCGCTGCGGCTGGATGGGAAAAGGGTGCAACGGAGGGAGGAGGGACCAGACGGGTTGTCTGGAATAATGAATGGGCGAGAGTGCAATAACACGATTACGTTCTTTGGTCAGCGGCGCAGGCCCGCCACGGAGAGGGAGCAATAATAATGAGATGGGATTGGAGACCGAAAGTCTGCACGATGGGGCTCTGGGCAGTGGGCACTGGGTCGGGGATTGTCTGTGCCAGCCCAACAAGAGAAAAAGAACGTAAAGAAAGTTCTGTTTGCGGGCAGGTATCCCTATTTAGGCAAAGACAACAGCAATGAGCGATCGAGAAGACGCGAGACGCGAACAGGTAAGACACCACAAGCGCAGAACAGGACTGACTGGTTGGCGGACCGCGAGAGGCGGCAGATGAATGAGGCACGTTGCTAATGCTAGAACTGACCGGGGGAGGCCACGATGTAATCACAGGATAGATCAAACGATAGGGAAAGCAGGGGGAGAACAAATAAGGAGGATGGAGAAAGGTCGAGGAGAACCAGAATGTGATGAATCAAAGGATGGATCACGAATGAATAATCCGGGACAAGGACCAGAACCAGGGCCAGGGCCAGGGCCGGGACCAGGACCAAGATGAGAACGAGGATGGCGATGGGGATCAGGTTCCGGATCGGATTGGATGAAATAGGTAGGATAGGGTCGGATCGCTCCAGAGCCAAGACGGTGATAGGGAAGGAAGGGGTTGGTGGTAACCAGACATGAGAGGAGGGAAAGACCGAGGGAAATGGTAAATAGGGGTAGGCATGGGACTGAGAAAGGAGAATATAATCAATAGATGGTGTTGGAAGAGGCGATTATTATTACTACTATTATTATTATTATTATTGCAATAAGAATAAAGAATCATAGGTGAAGCAATCACAAAAGCATGAATGAAGCATAGCAACATGGGAGCAGGAAGGAGACGAGGAAAACAGGCGGTTGCGGTTGGAGCGTTCAGCGGCAACAACAGCATCATCCGGGGATTCGTCCGTCATCTTTTTGTTGCCAGGTCCAGTGATCCAATGGTTCCGGTTTACTAGCGACACTAATAGCCCAGCGGGCTAACGCCAACGACCCGTAGACATGGACGAGGGCCCTTGAGCTGGGAAGTCCCGGATCCATCGCGGTTCCATGGGGATCAGCTGGGGACCGAGCTGCGCCCCGGTTGGAAGGGAAAGCGAAAGGAGGGAAGGACGAATGATAAGACGAAGCTGGTCGGCACCGCACAGCGCAAACGGCTGCAAACGGAGCTACGGACGACGTCGGGGAAGGAAAAATGCAGGTGGAAAATCGTAAGTTTTTTTTTTTTTAAAAAAAAAAAAGGTACGTAGATCGAAGGAGACCGAAAAAAAGAAGAGAGGAACAAGACAAAAATTCCGATTGAGACCTAGAAAAGGGCCGAAAGCTGAGAAAAATTCCAGTGACGTAGATGTGTACTCAGACCGTAATGTAAGTGTAGGACGGTACCCATACGCCATACGTACCTGAAAAACAGCAAACAAACGACCTATCGATTGCAGTAGGTAATAATAGCAAGAAGCAGGGGAAAAAGCTGTTTGCTAACAAGGATTTTTTTTCTTTTTTGCTGCTCACAACCAGGGAGTGGACATGGGCTAATCATTAGTTACTTACTACACATACCATTGGATGTGGGACGGGAAACCAAAAAAAAAAAAAAAACACCAAGTACAAGCCACAAGCTTCCTCGGAAAATGTTTCGAATTAGGGAACTTATTGGGTCCTTGGTCTAAGTCAGCAAAGAAAATACCGCCAGGAACCTTGAAAAAAAGAAAAAAAGACAGTCTTTCTCTCTCTTTACTAAAGTTAAGGACACCCGGACCTTTGGTCAAGGGCAAAATAGACGATTTTCGGCCCGATGGACTCGAAGAAACCACCAAAAGAAGCGAGTCGAGGGCCAGGTAATCCAGGGTTGTCGGAGGCAGCAGAGGGCCTTGTCTTGTAGAGATCCTCAATACTTGATAGTTGGTCACGGTTAGATCGCTTGAACCGACTACTATGAAACTAATAGTTTAGTGGGTTCGCTAGCTGCGACCAACCGATAATGGATGCGACGAAAGGAGATGATGATCAAGCCCCGGGCGGAGTCAGCGTTGCGTCGCTGAAAGCGGTTAAGAGACACCAACATACCGTAAGCAACAAAAACAGCGAGAAACAGGGTGGCAAAAGCGAAGAAGGCGTGAGGGTCAATCCTACATAGAGACTCCAAGAAAGCGAAGAGAGAGAACGAAACAGATGTGGTCATCCACAGGTTTCCCTGAGCAACGATTGTTTATAGTTATATGTATGTGATATTATTATTGATGGGCTTAACTATACGAGGTAGTTTTCATATGATAAGTCAAAATATGTAGAGAATAAAAGAAGCGCGCGGCGGCAAGTCCAGCTGATGTTGCACTCAGTTGGAGACTCAAAATCCTACCCCAGAACGGGGGGTCCGTGAAATGACCGACCTCTCCCAAAAGGAAGAAGGATATTTTAGTCCGGGAGTGAGATGTATGTACTTCCATACTATACTCTCTTCAACTAGCATGATAAACCGTCGGTACACCAGAAAATCCGCTGAGGGACAAAAAAAGAGCTAATAATAAGGGCGATTCTCAAGATCTCTCTCAACATGGTAAGATCCCTCGTCCCTACTACCTACTACTGGACTCGAGGCTTGCAGCGTCCCTACACTATCGAATAGCTAGAACAACCATCATTGGAGAAATCGAACGGTCTCAGATTGACCTCGCACATTTTGACCCCCATCAGCACTCCCTCTCTCTCTCTCTCTCTCTTGGTCCCGATCAGCATGACGCGACGTCGGCCTAGTGAGCGCGAAAGAGGGATAGAACTCATAGAAGCTACGCGACGTGATGTTGCGGTGTGCCCAACACACAGACCCCGTCGCTGCTCGTCATCGCGTTCGGCACATAACCATAATAACTAATAATCATCCAGAACACCGGAACTAGCACCTGCATTATTGGGATTAGTGAGCGCGATGATGCTGACGGCGGTTGTTTAGGGAACCGTATTCCTCTTGTTCTCCAAACACCTGATGAACCATGACTAATGATCAATTGGTTCCAAGGTTGGCCGCTTCGCAACGACTTGGAACCGGCTCCCGGTCCGAACTAAGGATTTGAAGAGACGCTGGTCGCTTTCTCTTTCTCCTTCTCTACTTGTCCGGGGAGATGGCAGAGAATACTATTGTCCCGGTTGTACTGCTCCATCGGCGATTAAAGCAATAATATATTTAAGTTCTTATTTCCGAGGGAAGAACGCAATAATTAATACTTAATAAATGATAAAATAAGGGAGAGTGGTTCAGCATAGAAGCAACTCCCACTAGTTCTAGCGTGGGCCACGCCAATCCTTAATAGTTAATATCTCGGTGGTTCCAACTTTCCATACATGGGGCTCGGCACGGAATCATCCGCAGACTCTTGTCCTTCAGGGTCTTTGCTTGGTTTGGTGGTTCACTCTATTATCAGCCGATGAGTATAAAGCCTCCTGGGTGGCAGAGAATATCTAGCCGGTTTTCGCTTCTGATCTTAACGTATCGGACGTTTCCTTCCCGCTCATATTCCCTCGGGCTCCTGGGCTTTTTAAGCTGGGTTTCATCGTCATCGTTCTACACCCCTTTTGGTGATCCCGATTTTTGTTACTGATGATCAATAGGTATTATGTGGTGTAGATCAGGTAGATAGGTACCTATCATAAATTGTGAGACCCTGACGCTGCCTAATTGAGGCAAGCTATCCATCCAGCGCACTAGCAGCACTGCAGTAGCGTCCGCGTGCATGCAGAAGGCTGCAGGGAGATACTCCAGTAGCTAGTACAATCACGGAATTGACGGCTCTCCAAGCCTTGCGACCGTCTAATATGAAGTAATATGATGAAGGGACATCGGATGGAGTATCGACTGTACATGCCTATGATGGTAGTCTCAGTCCATCAGCGACCGCCTCAAGCCAACTCCTCGGATGCGGCGCTAGGCTGCCGGCGAATCAAACCGACTCTGCCTCGTATTTCTAGAATCTGAATCTATCCCTGTAGCCTGAATCATTACTTTTAATACAACTCAAAGGGAGTACGATATCTCATCCTCGAAAGGGCGTAGTGAAACTGATTGAGAGCAAAATCCAAAACCACATCACCATCGTGGAGATCGTCCTAGGTTCTGTTCTGCATAAGTCATACGAAGGAGCATTAAAGTCGTCGGAACCTAAGACTGGCCATATCGATCGACCTAATTATGACCTCTCATCGTTACATGCCTTTTGAATTTATTTTTTTCCCCCTCTTTGTTTTATTATCATTATGCTTTAATTTGGCATAGTCCTGCCCACGACACTATGGTGCCATAATATCGCAAAATTGCCGAAACGACCATTTCAACCATGACACAGCCTAGGTCTTGACCGGTGATGATTAGAAGGATACAGAGTGAGCGAATACTTTGTGAGAATGGGCCTGGCTTGGACACGGGCCGTCTTGTGGTAATTCGGAAGG
Organism: Pseudotulostoma volvatum; assembly: GCA_019804575.2. NCBI lineage: Eukaryota > Fungi > Ascomycota > Eurotiomycetes > Eurotiales > Elaphomycetaceae > Pseudotulostoma > Pseudotulostoma volvatum. The sequence continues at coordinate 20,955 of JAHQZX020003242.1, read as the reverse complement.
ACCGAAGAATTGACCCGTGGCAGTGGATGGAGATGAAACCCTGCATGTCATTCTTTATCTTAGTTTTTTTCTTTTTCGAACTCCTTGCGGGGTGATAACTTGTAAGAATCAAATATCATAGGTTGGTAAGTACTCCATAGTCAAGGAGTATGTACGGAATGTCTTTCATCTAAAGTAATCATATAATAATAATAAGACTGAAGCCTCCGTTGTTCTAAAGTCACGGTTAGGCGGCCTTGACAGCAGGAAAGGTGCAGAAGAACAGCCAATGACGGGCGGCTATCAACAAGTCAAGAAGGTCACATTGCCACACCAGTGGAAACGAACGTTCCAGGTATCCGAAATTGTGCGTGTAGGGATTCGAAAACGTGATCAGCATAGTGTGACCTCCTCTAGATTCTGTTTTGGAACGATAGACCAATTTATGAAAAGGGGTAAGGGCGCAAGAGTCACGACAAATTAAAGCCCGAGGACACTGAGAGCTATGGCTATGATAGCCCTCTGTCAACCAAATCAAGGACATTCCCTCATTGGTCAACCCAGGCAGAATGGTTTGGAGCTAGTGCGTGTCATATTATTACGCAGAGAAGGGCCGACGCTTTAGAACCAGAAAGCGAAGATTGGAACGGCTTCAATAACTTGGAAGAATAATGGGAGCCAAGTCTCCCCGCATTTCAGACAGACATCAAAACTATCATTATAGCTACTTTCAAGAATATTAATAAATTTCACTATAACCATCAAGTCATACTAAGGACAAAACCACATCGATCAATTGTGCATCAAAAGATTCATGTAGGGCGACTGAGGATCCAGGCATTCCCATGTAGTTATTCTGCCCAGAACGAGAGACCTTTCGTTATTGAACAACTACCGTCTGTTATCTGACTGGTGTCAACCGAAGAGACTCGTCGTCTGCATTCTGAGAGAAAGCCATCGGGTGCTCAGGAAAAAAAGGTATATATGAGAGAATAGATAGTGATAAGCCGAGGCGATCAAAGTACACCGTCAGCTGCCAGCCTTCCAGAAGTCTCGAATACGTGAAGCTATCCATTAAGATATCGCGCAAGCAACTCGTATCGATAGTCAACCCAAACTAGTATCAGCTATGGTGCCCTGGACCTTGCAGATGGGGGTGGCACAGTCATAATCCCCCAGGATTTTGCTTGTTTGCAATGTACCAGCCTACCAGGCGCGTGATGAACGCTGCGATCCTCCAGATGCAGCCTCTCCTGGTCCTCATGTCTTGCCATTTCTTCGTTTCCATGCTGAGGTCACATGTACCTAGGACCAGTGGGGGTGGTACAGCAGTTCGACCAACTTCAAGGTTGTCGTTTTTATTTTTATTTATTTATCTATTTTATTATATTTTTTTTTTTTTCTATTTTCATTTCGTGTTATTTTATTTCTGCCTCTCTAATCTTTGCGTCAGGCAATCGCTTCCGAATTTGCTCCTACGTACAGCGGTTTTCTAGTGATTATGATAGCACTTGCCGTTCCTTGATGCCTTGGCGGGGATTCTAGGCTGTTGGTCGTGTTTGATTTGTCGACTCTTTGTGCTGAAGGCACGTAGCGTATGTACCGCACATTCACATTGCTTCAGCTAGATATGTAGAATCTCACGAGGTCTCCGGGGGAGACGTGGTACACACTGGCGTGCGAAGAGGACCTTGAGCAAGTCAGTCCCCTCCTGATGACTTGTGTGGGCGATCAAACAATGGTACGCATAGCCATCACAATGAAACGATCACAAATCCGAGGCCAACCAGGAGGCCATTCAGATTTCGCGAAGGATAACTCTGGTGTGATTCTCAAAAATTGCCCGGCCTCTGGGGGGCCACTGCCGCCGCGTCCTCCCCCTCCTACAATACAATCCCCTCGGGTGTTACGTCTGGAGGTTGCAAGAAGCGATCCTGTGACTCTCTGCGTGTGCGCTTTGGGCCTTTTTATGCATGCGCCCTGCATAAGGTCAGCGCCAGGCCGTCGCCCAAATCACCGCCTGTACGGTCAACTTTTCTAAATCTGACGATATCAACGACGGCCCGCCCCGAAACTTCCGCCGATCGCATGCATCATGGGTACGAAGTCCATCACGGTCTGATGATGATACAACCCGGCTGAGTCCGGCATGTTGACAGCCAATTTCCCAATCCAGAAGGGCGACAGCTTTCCCCACCTGCAGCCCAGGGCGTATTTCATTATTCAGAAATCCATCGACAATGGCACAAAGGCCAGGAGCACTTCCCTAGTTCTAAACACCGGTACTACTTGTAGCTATAATTGTCAGATGAGAATCGAGCGGCATTTATGTCCGACCTTCTAAAGAGGGAAAGAGGAAAATAAAACCGTGATTCTAGTTTAGCAAATCCCCATTTTTCATCATATACAGAAAGCGGTTGCAGCATGCGGAAAGCCCTCCGAGATCCAAGATCCAGATAGGTAGATGCAAGTGGAGAGTCACTATCTCGGAACGGAGACGGAGAGGCCACTCAGTGGAATAGTCTGGACACCCTAATTATAAGATCAACATCGTCATCATGACCGTCCTTGGGTATCATTGGTCACAATAAAAAAAAAACAAAAAACAGAGGTATCCGCAGCCGCCGCCGCTTTAAAGTCATCGGAACAACTATCCAAAACAATAGCCTGGGTCCTTGGTCCTTGATTTAGAACCATCGACTCACGACTAAGGACTGCAACATTGGTCAGGTTCTTGATTTCGCCCAAACCAATTGCGATGACGGAAGAGGGAAAGGTAAATTACCGGCTAGAAAGGTGGAAATACGAATACAAGACCGGTCACGGAACGGTTATGCAGTAACAATCTCGTAGGGTGGCCGCACTACTACTCGGCTGCGGTCTGCCACGTTTTTTGAGCTTTGGGACCCAATCGGCGTTTCCAGCGTCGAGGGTCACGCGCCATCAGGCGCCGCGGTCCAATGACACGCGTTGGCCCCATAACGGCGTCACTCGTCCACGGCCAGCTCGCCGCGTCCGCGAACTAAAATTTAGGGATCCTCCCAAGCGCGGGGCACCAGCCGGCTGGGCGACCACAACCTACGGAGTACCAAGCAAGGATCTCGTACGCATGGGCTCCGAGCCTTGGCTGAACTGCTACGCCGTCGCTAGAGTGGGGTCGCCAACTGACCGCCCGACCCTTGCTTCCCGCTCCGCCCGCATACACTAATGGTCACGGGACCCGGCTTGAGCCTATAGAGACGCTCCCCATCCCTTTTGTCTGTTGGGTTGGTCGCTGACTCGCTCGTTTTTGGAACTTTCGGCGTCGCGGTGAGCAAGAGAGTGTGGCCAAAGCGGGCGGTTTGCGCAACATTTACCAATAATGAGCGCAAAACAATAAGGCTTATTCAAACCCATCATATACTGAGGTCCGCATTCGAGCCACATAAAACGGCGATCCTGTCGACGTGGCCGACTCGAGGCGGGATCGATGCTTTGCTTTCTGACAGTGTTGGTGAACCCGCTTGCGCCTTGCATCTCCCTTTCTTTTCTCTCCTTGCTTTTCATAAAGTACTAGCTACAGGGGGAAGGGAAAGCGGTGAAGAAAAAAAAAAAAATTAACAATAATAATAATAATAAAATAAATAAAATAAAATAATGATCTGAAACATTCTAGGCGAGGCACCCCAACGATCCAGAATGAATTAATTAACCGTGCCGAATCCCTCAAATTTTGTTCCTGCTCCAAAACTCCCCATCTTTTTAAATTATTACTACTACTTACTAGTGCTTGACGATGGATTCTACATGCATAATTAGTGATTTACTACTACTATAAGCTACCTAGGTACATATGGTTGTTCCACAATCAATCAGTCGAGCGGTTAGAGATTAGTTTATTGATCAATCACATACACAGATATACAGATAACAAGACTGCCCCTCCTCCTCTCCGCTTTCCCAGTCTGTCTGTCCGGTTCGGCTCCGAGCCACCTAAAAAAAAAAAGAAAAAAAAAAAAAAGAGAAAGAAGTGCGATTCGAACGGGTCGAAGAGGGAAAAGAGAGGGAAAAAAGGAACTGCATCACCTCGGGCATTAAAACAAGAAATGCAATGCAGACTACCAACACCTAAAACATGCGTGATCGATCTAATTCATGAAGTTGCATGATGTGTGCATTTCCATACTACTGCACCTACATAACAACAGATACGAAGCACTAGATACTTATTATCATATTCATCATATGTATGCACGCGATCGGGGTGAACAATTCCATGTCTTCCGAATCCACACAACAGCGAGAGCTGAATTATTATGAACAGATCAGGAATCTGCAGAAACCGTGTCATGAGTCCTAGCGAATGACCAAACGCTCCCCGATCTCGCTTTCCTGAGACGATAGTCGCCAGATACGGAACAATCAAAAGCTTAACCTAGATACATTATGGTATTATTTACTAGGCACTATTTGCTTGCCTTCTCTGTACATACATCCCTCACGATCGATCGTTAAGCGAGATGAGACATATACATTAGTAAATACTCATATATGCATCTTTGAAACTGGACTAGAGAGAAAATATATATATAAAGGTGGGATAATCGAGACTTCATGCCTTTGATGCGTGTATTTTATACGTACGTAGTAAATAATTTCAAAATCAACTTGGTATGATATAATGCAAGATACTATTTCTCATTCATACCTAAGTAGTGTTGCTGCTGTGACTTGACTTAGTATTTATCAACTACATCTATATGAGGAAAACGAATTTTCATTGGACTATGGTGGCGGAACGCGAAAATAGGCCCTCATGTAGGAGGATTAGTAAGCGGTAAATTACCATATTATACGGTATTAGACGTGTTATAATGATTGTGTCTAAATAACCTGCAGCCAAATTAAGCACTCGCACAAGATAAGTAGATTGTTATTATTATAACCGTATAAGAATTAGAACGAAGGTTCTAGGCTTCTAGCCCACCGAGAATGAAAACAGGACGCCAACAATGTCTTGCCGCAGTGAGAATTCTGGCTGAGCGAGAGCAAAAGAATAAAATATCTATGAAGTTTTTATCACTGCATTGATAATATTCGTTATTTCTGGCTTTTCCCTGGATTTAGCAACATAGACGAAACCTGAAGTATTTAGGCCCTGGACAGAATAAGCACAGATGCAGATCGCTTGAGTAAAGAAAAGCCATTGCGAAAGGTCGTGCGGTGGGAATAGGAAAAGTTTCGGGTTGCTCAGTGCATCATTCCTACAAAGAGGAAAGTACTATGAGCAAAACCAGCAACTACTCTTGAATGCATGAGGGAGATAGATCTAAGAAAACTTGCAGAAACCACCGCAAAGGTACCTAAGGGCCCCCGTTTAAAATTGATTCAAACCAGAATTAATGAGTGATAGGTCTGGGCTCTTACGTTGCTCAATTTTTTCCCGAGCACGTCAAGCACTGGTTGACCAGGTCTTAGCAACTCGAGAATGTCGGGACACGATCATTGTTGCTGGAGGTCAGATGATCGGTGATAGAAGTAAAATCTCTTCTAGAGCGGTTGACGATCGAGAAGAACGGAGAGTTTGGTCTCAAGGCGTAGCGCTGGCTAAAATGTTTCTTCGTCAAGGCCCCAACAGGACTCCCCCAATTGCAACAGCTCTATACCCCGGTTATATGGCGCAGAAATGCGAATTGACGGAAAATCAGTATTTCGTGATGCTTTATCCAAATTTTCATCGCGAATTTGCTTATCATATCGAGGGCTTCTAGTGTCACCACAAGTGATTGGTACACTCGATGTGAAGGCTGCGAATACTATATATACTAATTTATGGATGATCTGCTGCGCAACATCACTAGATATGTCAAGAATTCGACAATTCTAGCAAACTACGAGAGTTGTATGAAGCTGATGGGACTGTATTGGCGAATAATTACTTATGGTGGCGAGGAGTGGAAGAGTTTTAGTATCAACAAACTATATAAGGTGATACACGGCATGTAACAATATAATATACGCTGTAATCCATCGGGTCATGTGCTAAGGCACTATACCTAATACATATTGGGGTTAGCCCTAATACGGTTAATTAATAGATGATCTAAGCCTAATTAGGTATTTGGTGGGGCCGGAATGTAACATTGTCCGAAAATTGACCCTTTTTAAATGCTATCTACTCCCCCACAACGATGTATTTCATGTATTTAAATCCTCTAGCTTATTGGATAGGCAATAAACTTCACTTTAAAGGATTTAAATTCATAATATTGGTTGTCTTGGTGGAGGAGATACATGTCCAAGTTGACGGGTTTTCTCCGGCCCATTTTCGCGTTCCGCCACCATAGACACGTACAGTTCGGAAAGGAGAGCAAGAGAGGTGGATTAGTACATGGTTATTATTGCAGATGGTTACCTATGGTACGTATCTGATTCGTTGTGCGGTGAAAGATCTCGGAAGGCATGAGAAATGATGGAACAAAGAGAAAAGACTGGGTGTCAGACCAAGAATTTGATACTAATGGTAGTTATACGTAATTAGTACAGCCGACCATGGAGATCGAGGGGTTCATCAACATCGAGATCACTATTATAATATCCAGCCCACCATGTCTCTCCTGGGGAGGGGCAGGAATGAGTTTCTCGACTATCTGGTGGTGCGTGAGAGAGATGAATCAACTAGTTTAGCCGAAGTCCTTTCAGGACCGGCCTAGACGCCTACTACTGTAGCTCCCTTTGTTGTCACCGTCCATCAACTTAGGCTAGACAATTTAGGTCCCTACCTAGACGACCAGTCATTGCGGAGAACTTTCCCCGCCAGGAGCGATAGCCGAGTGGTGCTAGATGAGCGCTTCAAGCACTGTCCCCTTCACCGATGAACTAGGCTGGGTCGGGCATGACAACGCTGTTGAGATAGGTGACCTACCACATCACACCGGTGGTGATCAGGGATCAGCAAGGCCACCATCCACCGTGCACAGAGCCAACGGATGGATACACGGGAATGCGGGGGGGGAGGGAAGTAACGATTTGCTACTTGAGGAGAAGCAGAAGGAAAACTAGAAAAAAAGGGTGATGCAGGAGAGACAGTGGAAAGCTGCTGGGTCTTACCAAGGGAACCATAACCCCGATGAGCTCAACAATCCTGTTCTGTGCCTGGAGACTCACCATGACGTCGTCCGTTAGTGTACGACCGAGCGTAAAGCTGCGAAGGCGCAGCAAATCGATGTTCGGATGGTCAGCTTCATATCCCTAGATCACCCGGATTAGAAGAACTCAGTGTGGACTAGATGTAAATGGGGATTCTAGGGGAAGATGCAGAAGGCGCAGATGGAAAGAGGGGCATCAGGATATTGAGGCTTTGGTTGGATAGTTCAGGCCCCAGCATAGGGAACAAGCGCCAGTATCGCGCGGGTAAGCGCTAAGACGGTCATCAGTACAATAGATGTGACCGGCCGGTGATTTTAGAACCATGGGAACCGGGTTGACGGGGTAAAGGTTGATTTTAGGTAGGTTTGAGACTCGTTCACGCGGGGTGGGGATGGGAAGTTTAGGATCAGAATATCGGAAGCCAAGCCATGAGAGATTTTTTCAGGGTTCAGAAAGAGGCTGGGACAGGCGGGAGAGGGCGAGATTGGACCATGTTGTAGGGAGGGAACGAAGGAATGAATTGAAGAGAGGGGAAGCAGGAGCCCAACTCGAGACGGATGAGTCATGGACCAGTTCCTTGGTTACTTTTATTTTTATGTTTTTTTTTTCCTTCCCAGATTCTCTTGGCTGCTTTCCCTGCAAGCGTCTTTCACTGTTACGGTTTCTTCCCGGGCCGTTCCTGGACTGATTCCGGGTTCGTTGACCCCGACCAGTGATTATCGGTTGGAACCGCAACACATGTACCGTTTAGGGCATACAGATACATATATATGAAGGGTAGAGGGATAAGCAAAAGTTAGTACCCACTTTAGGCTTGGTTTTCAGTGCGCTTTCGTGGTTGTGCGCAACAAACGCCTGGACCACATGCTTTTCGTCATCGGGGATGCCCTGGAAAATTTCATTTCGCAGGGCCGTGTCTCGCAGGATAGCTTTAATCCGCTGTGGGTGACGGTCGATGTCTCGCCGCACAAGAGCCAAGCGGCCAGCATCAGGCATCCACAAACCACATCCTATGATATAATAGAAACGGGGACGTCGTTAGCGGCATCCATACAGAACAATCCATACCCATGTATGGATGATCAGTCCGGACTGATCTTGACTAGCCGGAAGAAGATATTCGCGCCCAGTCGTTCTTACAAGTCCGTTAACAGATGCTAACATCCAAAGGGAACCGGATGCAGCGCTATAAAAAGTGACACGGACGAAAGCCAGCCTAGTGGTAATGATAATAATGATGACGATAATGACAATAGAAAGATTTGGACAGAAAGGAAAGGTCTCACCAATGAAACTCGATCCAGGCTGCAGCTGCACAATATATGCTGCATAAGGACCTTTCTTACCGGTGCGAGACCTGTAGGCAGCTTAGCTCACCGAATGTCTTTCTCGCTCTCTTAGAATTTCTCTCCAGATCCGCACATACCACACAGCGCTGAAGTGAGTCTAGCAGCAGATCAGAAACAACCGGGCCGAAAACAAACCACACTCTTAATCAGGTCATACCTTGTATGGGGTAGGATCGTTACTGAACCGGATATCCCGGTGGATTCGAAATACCTGAACGTCAGACACCCGACCGTGGCGTTTGGTTAGGATCCGTCAGGCCAAGCCGCGAGAGAAGCTACTACTGCGACAGAGTCTCACCAGATCTTTCACCGGTAATTCCGGGATGGTGGAATCCTGCTCGATGATCTTCTCCGTGAGGCTCTCAGCGAACGACTCCATGTCCTGTTTCGCTGCGCGATAGTCCGCATCGTGGGCTGTTCGCGATCCAGTTAGAGAAGCATCATCCAACCGCGACCAGTTACGGCCATAGCTGTCCAGGGCTTACCTACCTTTGAGCCACTGTCGCTCGTTGTTCTCTGCCAAGTCCTGCAGGAACCGCAGCGTGTTGGGGTGGATCGTGTCGGGTCGATATGGAGTGTCCCCGGGGTCCCGTGCCTGGGGCTTCTTGATAAAGACTTCTTTCCCTGGTCCCAATCCGGTCCGGATGCCTTCCCGCCAAAGCTCTTGGCCCTTGATTGTACCCCGAGCGACAGTCGTGTCCGGGTCCGTCACGAGGTGGCTCCGCTTCCGGATGCGAGTCGCTAGCCGTCCACATTTCCTCCCACGGGGTTTCTGCTTCTCCACCTCAGTCTCACCGCCTACATCGTCTGCATCAGTCTCATCATTATCTGCTTCATCCGTTGTCGTCGCTAGCCACTCGTCCTTGGAGCCTGGGTCAGACGTGCTGCTCCCGGAGCCTGCCATAGACTCTGCGTTGGCAGATCCGGACTTGTTGGGATCGGAGTGGCCAAAGTATTTACTCCGCGTGGCCGTGCGGCGGGCTGGTTTCCCTCCTCTGGGGCGAACGGGGGAAGGTTGTTGTCGTCGGTGTTTTCTGGGACCGGAACCTGCAGTGTCCCGCGCGGGCAGGCGTCTCTTCAGAGCTGAGCTTGGGGCTGCAGGCTCCTGGGTCGCAGTAACGCGAGAGGAACGTTGAGGCATGGATGCCTCACGGGGTGGATTTGATGGGTTCGGGCTTTAATGGAGGGTTTCTGTTTGTAAGTGTTGGCCGTCTGAAATGAAAAGCTGTTTGTTGGGCCTGATGGTTGTCAATCATTGGTAGCGTTGTGTGACGGTTGTATGCAAATTATCGGCGCAGTTATTGACCAACGATGTCATTGACGGGAGCAAACAAGATTGTCTTGACCTGAGTTCTGAAACTGGGAGACAACATGACTGAAACACGCCGCACGGAGATTAATAAAAGTAGTTTTTAGGTAGTTGCATTGGAAAGAATCGTTCTGTAGATCCAAACCTCTCACCTATGATTGGACAGGAAGTCTGCGGGGGAACGGCGATGGATCCGCTCTGACCAGCATCTAGTGACTAGTCGATCATATGATACTTACTATACCTTGATTTTTGATCGGTATACTAGTAACTATATACTGCTTTAGTGTATGTATGTACATGTACCTATCATTTTTATCTATCAATCATAATCAGTGGGAACTGAGAAACCAAATATCTATCCTCTTTTTTTTTTATTAAAAAAAAAAAAAGGAACCTCGTTGGTGGTCTCGGATGAATGGATGGATGCACATATAGGATATGTAACTTTCCTACTGTACATGAAAGAATAATGGTCATCACTAATGAGGATGAAGATTCCCACCGCATTTGCATCGCGCAAGCGGAACATCCTAGCGGCTCTGACTGCGCCCCCTGCAGAGTACACAGATCGCTCACCCAAGGGCTCCGTCGACGAAGGCATCCATGATCTCGTCAATGAGATTAACTCTCTAGACGGCCTCGTAACCACGAGCAGCTGTGCTGGCCGTGTGTCCGTCTTCCTTGAGGGACCCAAAAGTGTTGAGAATAGCGGCAGGAACCTGGACGACAAGGGTGGTAGCCCCGAGAGTGATCATAATAAGAGTACATCGGGCCAACGGACGTCCTTAGGCGGAAAGGGTGGTGGGCGCTGGCTCTATATCTCTCACAATCCTATTCATCTTGACGATGCTAGCTATGGTCACTATTGCAACCGGAACAATAACAATGGAGGGGGGAACTACTTTCATGAACTTTTCGGCCTTACTCGAGGTGATGGACGACCCGTCAGACCACCTGGTTCCAACACCATTCGACTCGTTCATTTTCGCTTCGAACCTATGGTATGTACTATTGTCCCGACCTACATACATACACTTTTATTTCCTTTATCAGACACAAACGCGGGATTTATGATATATTACTCCAAATGTCTCGGAGATCAATTGATGCATTTTTGCCTCCATGCGCTTCCGACGTTGGGATGCATATGTGAAGGATACGTGCATGAATTACGTGCTTGGCTAAATGATAATATCAATCAGTAATAATATTTCCCATAGATCCTACACATCATGGCCGCGACACTCCATCATGCCCGAGTTATCCTCGCAGCCGCATCCACCGCCGGTTTCCGTGAGAGCGGCCTTCAAAGTCTCCGATGTCTGGCATCCGTGAACTGTGCAGGCGACGTCGGTTCTCCTTCACCCGCTTCTTTTCCTATCGTAGCGGTACGATCATCCGGCTTAGCGCTAGAGTCAATCATTGGGTATACCTATGATTACGAACCTCCATCTCGACCGTTAGGAGAGCCGATGACGAACCTGAATTCTGTCGTTCACAGCCTCGTAACAGAAGAGTGCCTGGAGATGCTGATAGCCATTGCAAACGAGCGTTTCATCGCGAACAAGGAACGAGCCTCTCGATTCCGTACCCATCTGTTGACGTCGTTCGGGAACGTTAACAATCTCGGCCATTGTAGTACCGACAAGACAAGTTCCCTTCATCGGCAACGACAGCAACAGTGAGAGAGACTTCCCACTCCGGCCCCTCTAAGCTTCCCTCAAGGCAGGATCCGGTGCAGCAAAGAAGGTACAAGTACACAGAAGGCTTCAGAGACAGCGGGAGCAACAGTAGAAACAGTTTCATGATCATATTAATAGCCACTGTGCTAGCGAAAAAGAATTTAATGACAAGAATGGTACCCCAAATGAATTGATCTTGTTATTCTACTTCGAATGCATTAGCCCCTTTCTCTTTCTCTCACCGGGTGTGTTTTTATGTGTACTAATATATGACACAGATATGGGTGCATATATAATATGTCATGTGCTCCTTAATTAAGGGTCGGATTCAGCGGCGACATCTTAACAGTAGCAATCTTTGGCTCGGGAAGCATTATTGTTATGTAGGGGGGGGCTATAGCACCTCCCCGCGGCGGGCGACCGAAGTCCTTGCGGAGCTTGCATGACACAGTAACAAACCAAAAAAAGGAAACGAATGCCGGTTTTCACCACATTTTGTGTTCGATCTGGCATAATTTGATAGAATAGTGCAGCGCCTGGACTGGTCACAGCAGACAATTGATATCTATTGCTGTCTCAACACCCTTGTAACTTTGAAGGTACCGGTATTGTAGGGTGAATCACCCTGAAGCACTCAGTCTTGTAGAGAACGCAGATGACAATCTTGCATGCACCTCGGTGGCAACCTCTCGGGAACAAAGGAAGATTTGAAAGTTGCTGTCACGATACATTGGATCACACCTGTCAAAAGGGATCTCCTTCAGGGGCGCCATAGTGTGTAGGGAAAGTATACTCCGAGTACGACAAGCATTACGTTCAGTATATTCGATTCTTTTGTAATCATAGAAGGCCCACACAGCATGACTGGCTTCCCACTACTGATTCATGGCAATTTTTTTCTCCTTCATTCATCTATTCTGTTTTAAGAATGCAAGAGATTCGGATGTCTCTACATGTATCTATGATACGAACACAGGAATGATCTTATGGATTGTGCGTCGCGCGCAGCCCTAGACCTTATACTATGCCGGGTCTTCTGCCACCTCGATATCTTGGGCATATTGTATGGTGATCTATGGATGAGAAACAGCCGTAGGACGGAAAGCCGTACCTCGAAGAATTCAGTGTCGGAATTCATTACGCCTTCGTCCCCCTGGTTGGAGATAATATTTTGTTGAAGCCTGAGGCTCCAGGATTGGCTCGGCTAGCTAGTTCTTGTCTACAAAGTCTTATTCATTCATAGTTCTTCATAGAAGAGTCATGCCTCATCGTAAAGCCTCACCATAAAGCTTCACCATAAAGCCTCATAAAGCCTTTTCATCCCACCCCTCTCATCATATTATTATCATTATCTTGATGGGGTACACTAAGCCCAGTCTCCTTGCAGCTCTGTCAGCAAACTCGAGTATCAGCGCGTATGCTCACCTTGATCACGGAAGCTAGAAACGCATCCCCCTACGCTTACTATAAAACGCAAGCTGCGGACGACTGTCAAGATACGTTTATCCAAAAACGAAGGAGGTTTATTCTCCTATATCGTCTCATTATCTCCGAAGCAGGTAGATTCCTGGGCGATGAGTTATGTCAGACCCGTATGTATTGTCTAAAAGAAGAGGAGCGAAAGGCTTTCTCCTGGAGCGGAATACCCATGTCTTACCCGCGTGGCCGTGCAAGCGTACGAATACCGTTGTGCGAACAGCTATGTTCGGCGGCATTACCAATCTCGTCCGATGAAAGTCCATGATTCGATTTTGACGACACGATGCGGAGACGTGATCAATATTTACCGACGTAATAAATCTTGGAAATATCTGATTTCGGAGTTCGATGGCGAAACCTCTGGCAGCAATCCCTGACTGGAATTGATTGGCATCCATATTACATTGAGCCGGTATGGAGGCTACATATGATATAATAATAATAAATAATAATCTTCTGGTTATCGTTAGGGCTTGTGTCCTTTGGTATGTGAGGGTAACGTAGAAGGATACCCCTGTCAATATTCTCAATACATATTGAGAACATAGAAGTAAACAAGTTTTAGAGTAGCCTAGGTGGGTTTCCCATCATCACACAATTATTGATTCATTAATAACTGTACGAACACACCTAATAGGTATCAGCTGACATGGAAAACGTGGTAGATGATACCACGTCTTCTCCGTTCTATGAGCCCAACAATGCCGACTCGTTACGCCCCGAAAGCCCCGAAACTATTGTTACCACTTCAGAGAGCACAACCGCCTTCTACGGCCGGTCATGGGTTCTCTAAAAAGCGCACTCAAATTGCTTGGAGACCTGGGCACATGTGAAGAAGCCAAAGCTAGGCGAGGAAGCTCGACGTGATTGCTTCGGTAGCAAAATTTGGGTTTGTGGTAAATGGGCATGGGAATGAGCTGCCTTGCTTGGCATCTGCATGAAATCACCTTGATTAGACGCACGGTATCAAAATTAAAGCGCAGCAGCCACAGGTTATAACAAGACGAAGCTTGAGTAGATTCTTCCATGGCAGGGTGAGAAACAACAGATAGTGACGGAAAAATGCGAACGAAAAGTCCTCCAGAAAGCTATTAATCAGAAGGCCTGTGAGGAATCTTTGCTACAGGTTATTATTGATAACAATCTCCCATACAAGTTGGTAGAGTATCCAGAACTGTACTCTATGGCAGACGATGTTCTCCCAAAGTCTCGAGCAAAAATTCCAAAAAAAAAAAAACCATCGAATACTCTTTCCAGCAGACAAGGGTGGAGATAAAGCAACATCTCCACTCCGTACTCCCCAAAATACATCTTGCCTGTGTTTGGACAACTGAGTATAAGAAGATAACCTTTGTAGCTATTATTGCACACTTCGTTGATGCCAAAGTGAAGCTTTGCAAGGCTCTATTAGGCTTACAACAGCTACGAGGGAGCCATGGCGGTCAGCACTAAGCAAAACATATAAACGGGATAATTGACTGGTATGAGATTGCTTATAAGCTTGGGTACTACACTGGCGATAATCGGCTCCAATTATAAGTGCTGCTATTTTATCTTAAGGTATCTTAGGGAGCAATATCAAGTTTAATGGGAGCTAGAGGCTCGTCGAATTCGGTGCCACGGCCATATTATTAGCTTTGCTAGTCAGGCCTTCATTTTCGGACCTGACAGTAAGACGATTGATACTGTGGCGAATGAGACTAGGTAGGAGACCGAGACTGGAGTCGATGAGAACGATCTGGATAACAGTTCCGATTAGGAATCCGATGAGGAGGCAAGGCTTGTAATGGTATCAAGGAAGAAACAGAGACCTAGTTGGAAGGACACCGGGCCTCCAGGAATGCTTCATTTAATCGTCGCGTATATACGGGCTTCAGAGCTTCTCTATAATGAGTTCCTCGCCGCCGCAGGCCGCATGATACCTATGGGCAACAATACTCGGTAGAACAGCTGGTACGCTCTGAGTGAGGTTGCTTGTGAGCTTGAAGGTTATGTTGATGCCTTCGTTAAAACCCGCCGTAAAGTGATTGGAAAGTACGCACTTTCACCCGACGATTGGGATACTCTGCGTGAGATCAATGTATTTCTTGAACCTATTGAAAGGTTACGATGGGGACACAAGAGGATAATGATTCTATCGAGGTAACGCTAGTAACGATGGATATCTTCATTAAGCATTTCGTGAAGTAGAAGAATAAACATGTGAATGATACTGATTTTCACAATGCAATCCTAAGGGCTTAGTATGCCTTTGACAAGTGCTGTTCCCTGACTGATGAGGCGCCAGCTTATGCGGCAGCCTTGCTCCTCCATCCTTCAAGGCGAAAGCGCTATATCGATACGAACTGGAAGAAATCTTGGGTTAGAACAGTGCTACCAGAGCTTAAACGCCTCTGGGAAGAGAAATATGTCATTACTGAAGAAACTACAAGTCCAACTCTATCGCAACAACCAACTAATCCTGACGAATACGACCTTCTTGGGCGGTGACCGGGAATCGTTTATCGAGGCTGACCCCCCTACTGAGATCTCTACCAAGACTGCACTAGAATGGTGTGAAGAGCGACAGCGAATATGATACCCATGCCTCTCCCGTATGGCAATTGACATTCTCTTGGTACCAGCGATGTTAGCAGAAGCGGAGCGAGTCTTCTCCAGTGCGCGGCGTCGAATACCATGGTGTAGGGCTAGCTTGGGAGCGAAGAGATGTGAGCAGATGGAATGTTTAATAAAACACTAGGTTGGGAAAAGGGCTAGCTTGACCAACTCAAGATTGATCTACCACTGGAGGAAAGGTGGAGATGAAGGTGAAGAGCAGGTAGTTAATGCTAGTGGAGTTGGGAATTAGGTAGTCAAATATCAGACTGTGTTATTGTAGTTTTTAAGTGTACCATGTATTTTTCTCAATATTCTCAATATCTTCAATACTTTTTCAATAATTCAATCCTCAGTACAGAGTTCTTCAATATTGATGAGACATATTGAGTATTGAGTACCGAATGCACCACTGGTACACTTGATATAGGAATGGAGGTCTTGTATAGTAAGATATTCTGAATACATTCAATGCTCAGGATGGCCTTTCTCTCAACATTGTCTTTCACAATGAGCAAGACAATGAGTCTCATATGGATGTATCTGCCGCATATCGTGACTACAAACTGAGATATATATTTTAGTTACTCCCAACATATCACAGGAGAGAACCTGGTTGACTGCTCGAGTCCGGCTCAGATGTCAAGACGGCTGCTTAAATGAAGTGTTTTTATGTAGTCGGAGGCTATATCGGTCCGATCCTTAGTGTCGCTCTCCTTTTCTCTCCTTTTCTTCAAGCTACGTTAGCTCCTCACATCCTGGCATTTAAGTCTTCCTGCTACGCTGCTTGTATGCTTGTATGCTTGTAGGCAATACCCTTCTCGTTGCTCATCTCTATACTTCGCATATCACCTCCCGCTCTATATCACTCACCTGTCCGTTTCATATCACTCTATCACCATGGCTCGCTCCTAGGAGACTGACGCCCGCCTCTCAGGCATCTTCTACTACCTTTCCGCAGGCCCCTGATTCTCCGGCTGAACAGCTGCAGATCCCTGACTCCCTGACTCCCAGGCCCCTAACCTATCTTCCCCTAAGCCAGGTTGCCGCAATGTACGAAGGTAAATTTGACACCAAAAACGTCTACAAATTGTAAAGGAAAGTCTCCCTTACTAACGACGAAGAGGACGAGATTATGATAGCGGACGGTAAGCTACGGTCCAAAAAACGCACAGGTTCACAGCAAAGGATTATCCACAACCATTCACCTGGTCAACTAGTTTCCTTCGGTATATTGGGATCATGTCCAAGTTTGAGAAGCATAACAATTTCATCGGCACACTAATTGAGTTTCACGCTCAAATCATGGAGTTGTCCCGGGCCTACAGTAAGGAACATGTCCTTATCCTGGTGCTGTCCTTTCACAAGGAACGTATCGTCCTTGGGATTACGGACGTCAATGTCTGGAGAATGCCCCTATCACTTGTCGACATCCATTTACGCGCCCACCGGAAGCCTGTTCCCACAACATCATACCGATCGATAAACCTGCTATCCCGACGCGGACGGCTTAGTCTAGTGGAGGTTTATCTTCGCTGGAACTCTGGAAACTGTACCGCGCCCTCCTGCCACCGGCGGCATGTGTGCCGCAGGTGTGGCAAAGATCGAAGGGACGCGGCGTCCAGCTAGGATTACAACCGGGATGTTACCTTATCACAGTTTGCTCGGCGACACCAATGCATACCTATGCCCCCTAGGCCTAACACCGCTGTCAAATTTCCTATATACGACAGTTCTATTCCTATGCTCTCACACTCGCCCTCTCCGTTTGTTATTCCTGCTTGGCGGAAGTTTCTGCATCCTTACCCAGATAGCCTCCCGGATACTCTCGCCGGAATTCTCGAATTTGGGGTTCTAGTTGAGTACGAGGGGGCTTCGCAGGCTATCACGTCAGATAACCACTCTTCGGTTAACTTGGCCCCAGACGATATCAAGTTCAAACCCTCAGCTGATCTGGTAAACGGTCGGATAACATGCATAGCCTCTATCGACTCTCGATCGGTTCATATGCTCTCTGTTAGGACTAGTCCCGAAGAAGGATCGGGGAGTACACTGGATTCATGATCTCTCATATCCTCTACGTCGGTCAGTTAATGCATTTATACACCCTGAACATGGCTCTCTTAATTATGCTTGAACTGAGCATATTCTTTCCAGTATAACCAAAGCCGGCCATAGTGGCATTGTCATGAAACGAGATCTCAAAGATGCCTTTCGCAACATCCCCATCGCGCCGCAAGCGCAGTGGCTCTTAGGGTTCCAATGGGAATGTCAGCTTTATGCAGAGAAATGCCTTCCTTTTGGGCACTTACGGGTCCCGCATGACAAAATAAAAGAGGCCCAGTCATTGGCCGCCCGGGTCCTGATAAAGGGCTCTATGAGTCTAATTGAGGCCGACTCCTTAGCAGACTTTTTTGGGGTTTTGTGCCCCCGCTGTTAGACTGGGTAGAGTGTTTCTTCGCCCTCTCTGGTCGTTTACGGCCGCCTTTCCCTCAAAATTTATTCGGAGGCGCTCACCCTTATAGCTTCGTGAAGATTTGTCTTGGTGGCGTGACATTTCGCTCCAGTGGAACGGTGTATGTTTCTTTGATTCGTCAACACGAGCTATAATATCCCTTCATACGGACGCCTCGGGCATCGGTATGGGCGGATTTTTCATGACAGGTACTGGGAAATTCGACCATGAGCCTATCTCAATAGAGAATGCGTTTGCGGTTCCCCTACAGCGATCGGCTACAGATACAGCCTTTGACATCAACTTCTACGATATGGAGGCTATTAAGTTCGCATTACAGTGTTGGGGCCCTATCTGGTCATCGTCCACTGTCTTTGTCTTCACGGATAATAAGACATCTGAGCTTGGATTGTTTAAACAAACGCTTCGTTCTCCAGCCTACACACCCCTGCGACAAGCCCTTCTGCTGGCGGCGGCTTATGATATCGTCGTCGAACCTATATGGGTTGGGTTCTTCTAACAAGTTGGCAGACGCCCTCTTACGTTTCGATAATAATGTAATTGCTAATTTGTGCCCCCACTGGCATAACTACTCGACTTTGATCCTCCAGCGGTGTTTCATGCCTAAGCTAGAGACCTAGCTTACCTCAAGATGTCGCATGATTCCTTACGATTGGTTCGGAATGGTCCGACCTCAGAAACCTGCGCCTCTTTTTCTCCTACCCTACTTCCTGGCCCAGCTCCACTAGCGCCCTGAATTGATGCCGCTGACAACTACGCCAAGGTTGACAATCCCAGCCTAGGGCCATCACCATATAGATCACAGCATCATTCAGGTGGGAGCTGTGCCGCCGATATTAGTAAGAAGCTATTCGTTACACCCTGTGCGCTCCCTACGTGCACTCTCTACCGTTGCCCTCGAAGCTCCCGCATAAATATGAAGTCAAAATACCAAGGCGTTGTGCTAAAAATTATAGGTTGGCGTGTCTACTAGCAAATTTGAGTTTAAAGAGTGACCATTGGTTAATTGCTAGTGTTGTGGGCCACCAGGAGCCTATAAACCTAAGCCATATATGACTTCACTCTAGGCGTTGTGACGTCCGTCTGAGTCGCTAACTGAGATAATTTTTTATTTTTTAAAATGCGAATTTGTCCTACTGGAAAGCTGATATCTTAAAAATTATATACCTTATCTTGTTAAAATAACGAATAAAATGAGTTGGCCGACAAGTGTTCTGCCAAAAATCCCAGTTTGCTGGTTTTTACGATTCAAAGCCAGAAAGCTTTCTTCCGCCTTATTTGCGATGTGAAATAATTTTCGAAAGGGGCACCTGCCGTGTTCTAGCTTTCAGCCGTCATTGCTGACACTTGGCCAGGAGACCCGCAAATAGCTAATAAAATATCAAACCAACTGTCTATTTCTAATCCGAACATCCTCCGCTCTATCTCTTAGTGTTGCGCCTTTTGGCTCCTTGAAGCTCAATAAATCAAACGCGGATTCAAACATTAGTGTCTTCACCCACGGACAGCTACGTATAATAATCCCATGTAACGAAACCGAGGTGGCCAGCGAATCTGCCATCATGCCATCCCAAGAGGTGTTGACCCCGTTGTTTCAGTTGGACAGCATGGATCCGGCGTGATATAAAATCTGTAGCGACCCATGGGAAAAGAGTAGGGAACGCCATAGCCCAAAGCCTCTGCGTGTCAGAGAGCTCACCAAGGGGAGTGCTTCTGACACTGGGAACAGATGGTATTCGCCGATCTGGCTGACTATTGCTGTCATGTCTCTGGGGACGTTTCTGATCTATCTGGCTTTGGATCTGCTTGAGTTCGGTGCATATAACATTGCTATGGGGAACCATGCTTTCAGTTCCAGGTGGAAGGTCTTCTATCTCGGGCCCTGGTACGTCACCTGTAAGACCCGCAGTCTCCTCTATCGGGTCGGCAATATTGTTGTCAACAGAAGTAGGGAGTCGGTGCGAGATATCACCATCTTCAGGCAGCTGAGAGAGGTTTTCCGAAAGATAGTGATATGACGATAGTCAGGGTGATACTATTTCAAGTGGTACAACAAAGCCGAAACAACACCTGCAAACTTTCATGTCCTTGCAAATTGCAGACGAAAGCGAGTAAGATTTGCTGCAGCGGCAGGAGGCTTGAGCAACACGATATCTAAGTCTTCAGGTAACATGGGCAAAACGCTCTAAACTTGACAACGTTCTGTAAGAAGGTAACTGTGTAACCGGAGCGGTGAAACTGATGGCCCCGTACACACTTTATTACCACTTGCACGTACCCCTATGCAACTAGCATTTTTTCAACCTGAGTTAAAGGCTGTAAACTGTCTGGAACCTCGCCAGGGTTCCATTGCATTGCCTTCACCATAAACATATGGCATTGATTTCCGTTTGAGCCGAAACACAACTGCAGCAAATCTCCTGGTTCAACTCCATCTCAAACCATTTCTCTTTGTACTGGATACGCTTCTCCATTTTGTATTCTTATCCATGTCTACATGAAAGTTCTTAACGTACTACCATTGTTCTTCGGAGAGGAGAGGAGGTTGGAGATTTTCAGGTTGGAGGGTTTCGGGCTGAGGGTTTTCAGGCTCACGGCGGGACTCGTGTTCGTGGCGAGACTCATAGCTCTCCTCTATCTAGGATCGCTTAGGCTGAGGAATACTATTAGGATCAAGAGCTTCAAGGGCTTGACGCTGCTAAAAATATTAGCCAAAAAAAACAATCAGAATTGAGGATGTTATATACCTTTGACACCATCGATCCGCGAATCTAATGGAAGGGAATCAGTCAGTAGGACGCGTCTAAAAGCGAAGGCTCAAATCATTGTACAACTACCGGTTAGCGGAAGTCATGAGACAAAACGTCACATGACCCGCAAACCACAAAACATCCCTGTTTTCAAACCCCGTGCTACTGACCCATGGATAGCTCTCACGCCATCATGCCTACCAAA
>JAHQZX020003231.1:0-38076 GCA_019804575.2 Pseudotulostoma volvatum | reverse complement strand
ACACCACGAGAAGGTAAGAATCCATTGTCCTAACTGCTTGACGAGAGCAGCTATCCAGTGTAAGCTCACCGGAGGCAGTGTGTTATAATTAGTGGATTGTTTTTATCCATGTCATATCCTATTATCTGGTCACCGGTATTGGATGTATATATAGAAGAACATTCTGGTGGGAATTGGAAATTAATATTAGATCTCTGTTTTGCCTTTTTCTTTTAAAAAAGCCCTCACAATAGAACACAAGGGAATCGAGTCCCCCAGTCAAGTTTAACTGACAGATTTTATGTATTCTTCTTTGACGATTTGAACCTTGAGTTTCAAGACGACAGAAGGCATAACCTTTTTTCTGCGGGTCGAGTCATGTTTACACCTAAACCGCTAGGTATTTCGTTGAAGAGTATGATAGGAAGAGAGGCGACCCATTTATAATAAATTATTTTAAGATCTGTTGTGAAGTTGTCCTGGAATATTCATATTTATATAACTGTTGGAAACTGAGCTGCCTATGTTTAAGATAATTCAATTAGTCAACGGGCTGGCAAAACAAAGTATGATTATTTAGCGTATGCAAAAATCGGTGAAACTTTTGGCACCGAAAACACCAAAAAAATGTAAACGCCCCTCTAAAATCAGCGTTTCTGAGCATTTTACCTGCCAAACTCGCTCTACGCATAGAATTCGCCTCGTTTTCTCCTGAAGCTGGTATAAGTAGGCGTCAATATATACACCTTATACATCTCTGTATCTGGAAAAGGAATCACCACGTTATCTTCTGCAAAAACTCGCGCGTCGCGGGCTGTTTCGGCCTGGACCAGGGG
Source organism: Pseudotulostoma volvatum (assembly GCA_019804575.2). Classification (NCBI taxonomy): domain Eukaryota; kingdom Fungi; phylum Ascomycota; class Eurotiomycetes; order Eurotiales; family Elaphomycetaceae; genus Pseudotulostoma; species Pseudotulostoma volvatum. The sequence continues at coordinate 37,261 of JAHQZX020003231.1, read as the reverse complement.
AGTCTCCGCAGCAGCTTCCAATATCCCTGCAGCTTCCGATGCCCGCAGCTCCAAAGACTACCGCCAAAGCCAAAAGGGGCCCTTAGAAGCGCACTAGTCATGCTACCTCTGCTGCCCCTGCCGGAAAAGCCCCCCATTTCCAAAAGACCTCCCCCTAAACGCGCTGTTTCGATCACCAAGTGCGTTCGCATTCAGCAACCCGAAGAGGAGGAGGAAGAGATCACTGCTTCAAGCGATAGCGAAGGGATTGCGGATGGAATCGAAGAGGAAGAGGAAGAAAGTCAGAGGACACTGGCTACCCCCATTGTCCCTCCCGCTCCTGTGAGGCCTGCGGAATCCGCCAGCGAAGAAGCCTACCGTTTCTAAACGACCTCCCCTGAGCGTGGTGTTTCTGTCGCCAAGCGTGTCCGCATTCAGCAACCTGGAGAGGATGAAGGGGTTACTACCTCAAGCGGTAGTGAAGAGGTTGTGGATGGAATCGCTAAAAGAGAGAGTCAAAGCAAGCCCCAGAATGAGAGTGAAGTTGATGCTACAAGTCCATCATTTAACCACATCAAGGAATCTAGGAAGAGATATATGAAAAAGAGCGACAAGTTGAGGCTCGGTTAACCCCGACTAATTCCGTTCGACCACGAGATTGCCAAGGTAATTGGTGGTAATGATTTTACCGTTATCAAATGGACTGCTATTATCAAGGTTGCATCTAGACGCGGGGGGAAACTTCTTCATGATATGGAGGGTTTCAGTGTCGTCGAAGCCGAGAAAATGGGCAGAGTGGTGGACAAACATCATCGCTCCTTTCCTGCTAGTGTTATGCGGGTTATATTTGAACTGAAGCTCGCTTGTGAATCATTAAAAGATAAATCGGACAAGACGAATACTGCGACTGTGCCTGTAACTGAAGGAGAATCTGCGGCAACGCCTGTCGTAACTCCGGAGGTTTCCAAAACAAAAACTCGTACTGACCGGCTAGAGCAACAGCATGAAGTCCGGCTGGAGAATCTACAATGCACTGGAGAGTTCTATCGGCAGATTACCCAACGTTGGAGATGCGCAGATGATAATCGCAGCAATAAAAATAAATTTTGTTACGTTGACCACACCGAACAGCTTCATTATGTTCTGGATTATGCTCAGCATGAAGCCTGGGCTAATACAATCATGTGTTGGAGAAGCCACAGTCGGTGCTCCTTCAATCAAAATCTACAATTATCTCCGAACAACACCATGGCCAGTGAATAAAGCATTTCGAATGCCCAATAAATCAACTGCCGCGCAACAGACTAAGTCGGTTATGGAGCAAATAGTGGAGATGCAAAAGATGCAAAAGGAGATGCAGATGTGGCGGACTATGGCAGATTCCATAGTTAATATGTAGAGAACCCGGGAAATTCGAGATTAACGACGGGAGCAACGTGAGCAGGTGGCACTATTGCAACAAGGAAACCACTTTAGCTTAACAGACTTCTCTTCACAGCTGCCGTTATCTCAGAGTATGATCCCTCAGCCCACAGCGTCTCATTTATCACAGCCTGCGTCCCGGGCTGTCTCCGATTGCCCAAGCGCATCGGACAGCGGCTCCACCTAGACCGTCGTCTGCGATCTCAAACCGATGAATACAGGGGAAGGATGACGCAGTTGTCTTGTCGGAATTCTTCAACTTGAAAATAATAAATACGAAACATCCAGCTAGGCAGGAAACATGGCGGCAGGCACGGAGAATCGGCGAAGACCAAATATGGAGTATCTCCGATTTAAAGCAAATGGAACATGCCTCTTCTAAGCTAGCAAGGGCAGACGAAACTCCTGATGGAATCACACGTAGACTCCGTGAAGCTTTATTGCAATATAAGAAGATCTATAGGAGAGCTTCCCAGGAACAACAAGCGAACACAGTCAATGCGCTTCTTCATATTCAACAGGGACACTTCCCGCATCAATAAGCCCGATGCGATCTTACCTGAATCTGGACAATACAACAATACAATTCTTTCTTCTCTTCTCAATAAATTCCGTATATGGCATGGTTTATTTACATTGTCTCCAGCTCACTTGCTGTTTCTGTAGGCTCTTCCGTTTCATATGTTGTTAGCTGGCTTTGCATTCTCTCAAGCTCCTGTTCTATATATATTCCGCCTGGAGCGTGTCTGAATTGCTGTACAGAGGAACAATCGCACATGCTCTCTGTGATTGCCATATATAGGAAAGAACTAAAGGCGTTATAGCTCGGACGAAGGAAATAGTAACTCCTTTGGATCCACGACTTCAAGACCGAGAATGTCAATTCAAATGGGTTAAAATCTGGTGAGAAAACGTCTTAAGGTTGCCGGAAGATTCAACTGTCTCTGTAACCCCGTTACCGATATGGGTAGAGCAATTGTCCATAACAATAATAAATGTCCGTGTAGGAATCAATAGGATCCTTTTGTCGCATAATAGGCAGTAATCGATTTTGCAACCAGTCAAGGAGCTGCTCTTTGTTGAAATAGCCCTCTATTCCTGTACATGGTAGCCAACCGCGTAGAGTCATTGCGATACAAATACTCCAAGTCTTGCCTCTACGAACATCTGCTTCATACCTAGCCTCCTGTCCAATTGGAGCATATGCTCGATATCATCATCCTGTCTTGAAGATTGATTCGTCAATGAAGATTATACTGACCGCATGGAAATGTTTCATATTCTATCTCTTTCAAAATTCTCTAAAGGACTATTTGAAACCGCTAGCGCCATAACTACCTCTCTATATGAAATATAGTTGAGGCTGTAGAGCTAGAGGCCGAGCGAAATATAATTAAATTCTGCTGCGGTAAACGCGAGCCGGGCTCATGATGATGGTTGTATTGCTGTATTCCATACCATAAGTCTTCGATGTATATAAAATAAAAGCGGCAATCGAACCTTCCGTTTCGGGCGATATGATCTGTGCACCACCGCCTAAAAAAAGGTGTCAGACATAGGCCACTTCTAGTATCCAAACATCTAACTTAAAGGTACTATACATAATTTCCCGTGCTGGCGCTTATACCCCAAAGGGAGGCCCTCCCTGTGGCCGCACACAATCACCAACTTTTCTTTACCATAGACTTACACCATGCGGTTAGACATTAAGGTGGGATTTTTTCTACACTATGTTACTGAAAAGAGAACTTCAAGTTGCTAATCATGATTTCTAACAGAGGCAGCTCTTTGCTCGTTCTGAACGAGTTAAGGGCATCGACTTTCATCCAACCGAGCCATGGGTAAGTGTACAGGCTCAATATTAACCTTGAACCATGCTGATAAGTAACAGATCTTGACAACATTGTACAGCGGTAAGTCGACAATTTAGCTTGGAGGCTCGTAAGATCATCTCCTAATGAGAGGCCCCTAGGTCATGTTTACATCTGGTCTTATGAGACTCAGGTAAGGTGAAAGCCCTTCTTGTCAGTGGCTGGCGCGGCAGTTGACAATGTTTAAAAGTCCATTATCAAGACATTCGAACTTACCGATGTTCCTGTCCGAGCGGGTCGCTTTATCGCTCGCAAGAACTGGATTGTTTGCGGTTCAGATGACTTCCATCTCCGAGTGTACAACTACAACACATCGGAGAAGATCACCTCGTTCGACGCTCATCCAGACTATATTCGCTCTATTGCTGTCCACCCGACTCAACCGTTCGTCCTTACCGCCTCAGATGACATGACCATCAAGCTCTGGGATTGGGAGAAGAGCTGGAAGCTAGTACAAGTGTTTGAGGGCCACAACCATTACGTGATGGGACTCTCTATCAACCCAAAGGATACAAACACGTTCGCTTCGGCTTGTCTAGACCGGACCGTCAAGATATGGAATCTCGGATCGGGGCATGCCAATTTCACGCTCGAGGCACACGAAACTAAAGGAGTGAATCACGTCGACTACTACCCACAAGCAGATAAACCATATCTCCTCACCACATCGGATGACAAGACCGTCAAAGTTTGGGACTACACCACCAAAGCATTGATTGCCACTCTGGAAGGCCACTCTAGCAATGTTTCTTTCGCCTGCTACCACCCAGAACTGCCAATCATCGTCTCGGGCTCGGAAGACGGCACGATCAAGGTTTGGCACGCGAATACGTACAGACTTGAACAGTCATTGAATTATGGTCTGGAAAGAGCTTGGTGTGTCAGCTACCAGCGTGGTAAGCAAGGCATAGCAATGGGCTTTGACGATGGTGCCGTTGTCGTCAAGATGGGCAGGGAGGAGCCAGCAGTTTCAATGGATGGCTCAGGGAAGATTGTTTGGGCACGCCACAATGAGGTTGTATCAACTGTTATCAAAGGAAGTGATGCGAGCACCAAAGACGGAGCGCCTCTTTCTCTCCCGACAAAGGAGTTGGGGTCATGCGAAATCTATCCTCAAACCCTTGCGCATTCCCCGAATGGACGATTTGTTTCCGTATGTGGTGATGGGGAGTACATCATCTACACTGCTCTAGCGTGGAGAAACAAAGCTTTTGGCCAAGCCCTCGATTTTGCCTGGGGATCGAAGGATAATAGTAATGATTATGCTATCCGTGAATCAACAACCAGCATAAAAATATTCAAGAATTTCAAGGAGAAGTCTGGTGGTCTTGATGTTGGTTTCCAAGCAGAAGGTCTCACTGGAGGCGTTCTGCTCGGTGTCAAAGGCCAAGGAGCGATTGGTATGTTTGACTGGGAAACGGGCAATCTGGTTCGGCGAATTGAAGTTGAACCAAAGGATGTGAGACAAAACGTGCGCTTATTGTTAGGCTTCTGAGCTGACTTGCTCCTCCTCTTTAACTAGGTCTACTGGTCGGAGTCAGGTGAATTGGTCACTCTCGCCTGTGAAGATACCTTCTATGTCCTCCGATTCTCGAGGGAAAACTATCTCAGTGGCCTGAATGCGGGCGAAGCTGATGAAGATGGTGTTGAGTCTGCATTCGAGGTCGTTACTGATGTCAGTGAAACTGTTCGAACTGGACAATGGATTGGGGACTGCTTCATCTATACCAATTCAACACACCGCTTAAATTATCTCGTCGGAGACCAGACCTACACCATCTCCCACTTTGATCAGCCAATGTACTTACTTGGTTACCTCCCTCGTGACGCCCGGATCTACTTGGCTGACAAGGATGTCAATGTGGTATCATTCTCCCTCTCACTGTCCGTTGTCGAATATCAAACACTAGTACTGCGCGAAGATATGGATTCCGCTGCAGAGCTTCTGAGGGACGTTCCTCAAGACCAAATGAACAAGATCGCACGCTTCCTGGAGGGCCAAGGGTATAAGGATATGGCTCTAGAAATAGCGACCGACTCGGAGCACCGTTTCGACCTTTCACTGGCTCTCAATCGCTTAGATGTTGCTCTCGAGATAGCCCGGGAGTCTGACGTGGAGCACAAATGGAAGACGGTCGGTGATGCTGCCATGAATGCATGGGACCTTCCCCTCGCGCAGGAATGTTTCACGCATGCAAAGGATCTTAGCTCACTCCTCCTACTGTACACGTCCAGCCTCAATGAAAGCGGCCTATGTGCTCTCGCAGAGCAAGCCTCTACTGCCGGCCTTCACAACGTTGCTTTCTCTGCACTCTGGACTGTCGGGGATATCGACGCTTGCATCAACTTACTCCTCCGGACAAACCGTCTTGCTGAAGCAGTACTCTTCGCACAAACCTACAAACCATCGCGGGCGCCAAGCCTGGTAGTCCGGTGGAAGGAGTCCCTAGAGGCCTCCGGGAAAAGCAAGGTGGCACGGCTCATTGCCGTACCGCCTGGCGCTATTTCGGTGCCTGCAGATGATGACCTTTTCCCAGAATGGGAAGAATACCTACGCTTGGAAAAGGAAACTGCACCTGACCCAGATTCCTCGAGGTCATTGATTGACTTAAATGGTGACGATGAGCCGAATGCAACGAATGGAGCCCCTGAAGTTGAAGCGGAGACTTGATAAATAGGATAACGCGCCGTTTAATGTAGCGCTTCCAAAACTTTTTTTTTTTTGAAAAATGGAAGGAAAAATGAAGTTGATGAATACTACAAATACTGTACCTAGTATACGGGGAGGCATCTGTGGGCAAGTTTAATCTTCTTTATGGTGCTTTGCATGTACCTATCACTTTTAATAATAGGTACTAGATATATATGAAGGTAGTATAACGCTCGCGGGCAGAACACAAAATTGGCTACGGTACTATTACTTATAATCAGAAACTTGTTCAACGCGGTTTTAGCTAAAGCTAAGTCAACGCTTTTACAATTTAGATATTATTTTTGTTCATCGATTTGAAGGAGCGATAAGATATGAAGTGTGTTGGGGATTATCGGCATAGGTAGTCATACTATCATAGGTAATCATAAAGTGATGATTGATTCTTAAAAGGAATTCAAGTAGGGCAATTTTACTTTGTTCACGATACAGCCACCAACATTGGTTATTCAATAATTACAATGTGGTGATCGCTGGTTTGCTTGTTGCATGCAGGAATCCCTACTACCTTACGCAAATGCAGAATACCTTTGCAAGCTGGCGATTTAGCCTGCTTATGGATAATTGACCGAGCCAGACAGCGGACCGCTCAGACTGGGCGATGTGGTCCGCCTAAAGGAGGCCATTCAAGGGTGGTACAATATATGTAATCGTAGTACGGCTAAATCAGGTCATTTCAAATGGATTGGCTTCTGTTGGAGTGTGGCCCAACATTCGGTTGCGCAGCGCGTTCTTGCACGACAGGGTCCCTGGCTTGACAACCTGCGACGGATCAGAACCTCTCGCGAACCTCGTCGTAAATCCCGCTCCCCCGTCTCTTGAAACACTTATACTCTACCGCACGAGCTACGTGCATAAGGATTTGAAAGCATCATATAAGCAGGCCGGCTGTGGATTCAATATGTGGGTTATCCAGCAGCAAGAGGATGGCAGCGAGTCAAAGATCCTTCCATGTACTTCATCGGGGTAGATTGCCTCAGGCGATATGGTTACCAAAGATTGAGAACCCAGAACGACATTCTCTGCTCTGACATGAAGGCTGCTGGGTTCTTGTCAGATTCTCTGACTCGCTGCATGCGGAATCTCAGACTACGCCGATTCCCGCACAAGGCCATAGTATGTAGCTCGTAGAGAAGGATATATGTGATAGTAGCAACAACAGCGACATATGTTCAACAACTGTTCTCCCGTCTGCGATCGTATTTTCAGGAGCCTTGTTTGAAAAATGTAGCGGTTAAATTGAGAGTGCTAAGTTGTTAAAAAATGAGCATGTTAATCAAATAGCTACTCGAGTCGATATTGAGTAGTGTTTGATTCAACCGAAAAGGAAAAAAAAGAAATGCATAGCACCGATCATGGCTATGTAGTCGCTGTCTCAAATTTCGATATTCTAATGTATGGATGAATGTGCTAATAATTAAATCCTCCAGATCAGAGTAAAGAAATGTCAGAATTCATAGATACTAGTAGGTAATAGAAAGAGCCTGCGTTCATTAGAAGATCGCGGTGTTGAATGGGTATAATGGGGCTTGCTGCTTATAGCGATTATTGAGTATTCGCTGCGTGCCTACCTAAGGTTAGGTATATGATGATTGTCAAGAAAGGGAAAAGGAAAGATTCTATGGGATCGCCATACCATGTAGTATGTAGTGTAGGAATTCCTCTCAAGGGCCCTAGAGAAGGTAACCGTATAGGTATGCTGTCATATGGACTAGAATGCAGCGGATCCAGACTCTGAGCTCGGAGTCGCGCGCATACAGAACCGTTCACAGGTATAAAGAAGGAAGAAGTCCGCGGATTGATAAAAGGGATGGCTCGAGCTCTGAATAGGCCTGGGGAGAACGCCGAGTTACATCAAGTACCCCAGCAGACATCTCATAATCGACTTTCTCAGCCTCAGAAGAGGATGAACTCTATGTAGGTTATGAGGAATTTCAGCGCATGGATCTATAAACATGCCAGAAGTCGACACCATATGGTGGACACCAAGGATGAAATAATTCGGAAACTCGGGCAAGGATATAAGAAGGCCAAGGAAAGGGCCGATTGAGGAACCTAACATTCACATCCTTTCTCAGTGACACTACGTCCCGTTTCTTTTTGGTGACCTGGAAGCTTTAATCAGGTGAGACCAGGTCAGATCAAAAGGTAAGTAAGGAAAAGAAAAGCGAGTTTGGTTGTAATGTGAAGGTCCAATTAGCTAGCGACCATGAGAAGTTTACTTCTTCTATAGGTGACTTTACCAGTATCATACATGAAGAGATCAAAAGTAGAAGCAAAGGGAGAAGGTCTGTGGGAGCCACGTGTGCTCATCAAATACCTATACCTGGGAAAAGGAAATTTTCATCGGGCAGTACCTAGATAAGTTAGGTGATCATCTGATACCTTAACTATCTGATACTGCATAACGTTTATAATTATACCTAGTCATACGATCATATCACTGGTCTGACGCCACCCCAAAAATTAAATCTCCCCACCCTTTTTAACCATTTCCGCCTTGAAGGTGAAGAAAATCAAGATGAGAGGGACAAGAGACTGAGACACGGACCAGTCTGGTGACGAATCATTTAACTGTTCCTCTTTCTACAAAATAATAATCAACAAATCGACTTAACATTGGGAAAAGCGATTTCTGCGCAAACGTGGGGTGATACACAACTAACAAGTAATATAAAGCTTTCCTTTGAGTTGAAGTTAGCAAAGGGTGCCCCCCTACATTATTACTATTGCATACTAGGTAATACAATCGATAATCTACCTATGGAATCATTAGGCATTTACAGGTGAAAATAAGTATTCTTGGCTGTGGGAATGAGCATCTTTATAACTACGGAATACCATCTAACCAGATATTCGTGATATGATATAATATTCCCCGGCAGTATTCTACATAGGTCTGGCCCCGTTATACATTTATTGCTACATACAATAGATGTTCCATTGATGATGAGGAGAGGAGAGAAACGGAGCCTAGAGATTCTGCCCCATTACGGTAAATTGGAGGTCTCGACTTGGGGCTCATGAAGATCATGCCTGAGGATGCGGGATATTATTGCACGGGAGGATCCGGTGAACAAAACTGGGGATATTCGTGTAGGGGTAACTAACTACTCACTGTATATATGATGTACAGTACATGTACAACTCTATAAGGCATATTACATAAGTTACATGTACATCCAAGTACTTTGATGATGGTGAATCAGGTACTTATTCCGATCTTCCTCAACCCCTCACTAAGAAGTAGCCCGCGATGATGTTCTAAGCCTGTACGGGAGCTGTTCCTGCCGCAAATTCATCCCTTATTATCACTCCTTTCCCCGCTCCTCATCCTTTTCCTTTCCTCCTCTTCCTCCTCTTCCTCCTCCAGGTTCCCCATTCTTTCTCATTTTCGGAATTCCCCCATTATTATAGGGTGTTGTTTCTCCCTCCAAGTAAGTGGTACCTACTACAATATAACTTGCCACCATCACTGGCCTTAGTCTCGGCTTTTCTCTCCACATAGGCTATCAACGTCATCGAAGCTCACCCTACTCAAACAGTTCCTCCTTCCCGTCTTCGCACATCGCCACACCATAAATTCCGTTCATACAATTCTATTATTCCCTTTGAATTTATCCCCGTCCATCTTCATCAAATATGGGAAAGAAAGCCATCCAGTTTGGCGGCGGTAACATTGGCCGAGGCTTTGTTGGCGAGTTCCTCCATGAGGCCGGCTTCGAGGTGGTCTTCATTGATGTCGTGGATAGCGTCATCGATTCCCTGAAGAGCACTTCCTCTTACCAAGTCACTGAGGTCAGTGAAGGTGGGGAGACCACCAAGACCGTCACCAATTACCGCGCCATCAACTCGAAAACAAACGAGGCCGATGTTGTGGCCGAGATCTCGACTGCAGAAATTGTCACGTGTGCTGTTGGCCCCAGAATCCTCAAATTTATCGCCCCCCTGATTGCGAAGGGCATCGACGCTCGATCCGTCTCCAAACCGCTGGCTGTGGTGGCCTGTGAAAACGCCATTGGAGCCACTGATACTCTTCACGGATTCATTAGGGAGAGCACAGACTCCGCACGGTTGGCCACTCTGTCTGACCGTGCTCGGTTCGCTAACTCTGCTATCGATCGGATTGTTCCAAATCAACCCCCCGACGCAGGCCTCAATGTGCGGATTGAGAAGTTCTATGAATGGGTCGTCGAACAGACGCCTTTTGGGGAATATGGGCACCCAGACATCCCAGCTATCCACTGGGTTGACAACCTGGCCCCCTACATTGAGCGCAAGCTCTTCACTGTGAACACAGGTCATGCTACTTCGGCGTACTACGGCCACAATGCCGGCATCAACATGATATACGGGGTTCTGGCTAACGATCGGATCCGTGGCATCGTCCGCAATGTCCTCAGCGAGACAGCTTCCCTCATTGTGGCCAAGCACGGAATTTCCGAGGAGGAACAGCAAGCCTACGTGGAGACCATCATCAAACGCATCTCGAATCCGCACCTTGAGGACACAGTCATACGGGTTGCTCGTGCCCCCCTGCGCAAGCTCTCTCGCAATGAGCGTTTCATTGGCCCGGCTTCTCAGCTTGCGGAGCGCGGGTTGAAGTTTGACGGCCTTCTGGGTTCCATTGAGCAGGCCCTACGCTTCCAAAACGTGCCCGGTGACGACGAGAGTGTTGAGCTCGCCCAGATTTTGAAGGAATCTTCGGCTGCTGATGCCACTTCCAAGCTGACTGATCTCGGGCCGGAGCACCCGCTGTACTCGCATGTGCTAAAGCTAGTTCAAAAGGTGCAAGGTGAGAACCGCTAGGCAGGGTTCCTATTCACTAGATACCCATCTACTAGGAGCTTCAGGTTCACATTATTATGGTCTTTACGTCAGGGTAAGGGGCGATCCAGCCAAGTAGGCAGAAAGGAACAAAAAGGAAACCAGGGGAAAAAATAATCATATTAAATTACCACAAAATACGATCTTAAAAGTAGCATAGATAGATGCGATGAATGACGCAGCATACCAGACCTGCACGGTTGGCAGGCTTGCATGTACACGAACGGAATATGATACAATAGAATTTGTCTTCCACTGTAAACCCAAGAATTTCATTATTTGCATCATTAGCGTACATACTAACTACCAGGAGTAGGGCTTCGGGTATCCTCTAAGTCACCCAAAGGTACAATAACGCTGTTGGATTAATATTACCACTATATCATTCATTCTATTTTTTTATCCAGGGTTAATTCATTGCTTTACCTCTGTGCAGGGTATACTAGTCACCGCTACCCCAATAATAATTATAGTTTGTAGTATACCTAAATATAACATATCAAAGAGAGGCCTTTGAAAATCTCAAGGACAATTGGAAGTTGGCATTGGTTAATGATTCATGCTAGATACAAATTTAACTCGGTAATGAATTTTCGGGAAATAGAGACATGCAATCAGAGTTCCCGGCCAATAAGGCGGTTATATTAGAATAATACATTATTAATATATTAGGAGAGTATTCACCGCCCACCTCACCGGGAGACCAAAATGATTATAACCAAATGGTATTTTCATAATGTAGATAGTGAAAATAAGTTCATTACTCGAGAATATAAATATTAATTACAAAGCTAACTAGTAAAATAGAATCCTAGGGTACCTACCGTCAGCTGCGGAAGGCTTTCATTTAATACCTTTCTCATCCATATTGTAAGCAATCGTTTGGATGCATGTCATAGCTCCCTCCGAGCTCTCTCGAAAAGGCCGAACCATCTTTTCGATAATTTCTGTTTCGGTGCCTAAGGCATGCTCTTTGTAGCATCGGGTGTTGTTGAAGAAATGCTTGTGCCCGGTTCACCTTTGAAGGCTTTGTATCCCCCCTTTTGCTCGCAAAAGCGATGATGTTATCGCATTCAGCCGCCAGACCATAGCAGGCCACCCCCAAGCCGCAAGCCAGATGACCCAATCCCTCAATGCCGCTTACTCTCTGGGAGATAGCCTCTGGCTCGCCTGAGCAGATGGGATTCCATCAACTCGACGTTACAAAGTTGATTTTGAAACTCAGGAGAGGCTTGCAAGGCTGGGGACGGATAGCGATGTCGTTTCGCTCTATCCTTACTTCCGAGCATCGAAAAGCAATCCAGGATGTACGATTTCAGTCATCTTAGTCCTCATTGATTATTCGATAGGGTCCCTAGTTCAAAATTAGAGAAAAAACCAAACCAACAAAACATGCGGTCGCGAAACAGTTCAAGCTCTAGTCCCGACGCCAATTCCAGAGTCAAAACCTGTGGCATTACCAAGCTGAAGGCCCACACTAATAGAGATAGAAAATTCATTTGCAGCAACACAGGAGGCTTCTGAAATCATGGGGGTTGAGAGAATGCATGCGCTTGTAAGCGCCTCTAGATACGCCTATACTATTAACGTGCACAGGTAGGAGGATCCGAGACTAAGGGCCGAAGAGACCAGTTAACAAGGTGAAATTTAAGCTTCGGCTTTTGCATTAATTAAGTATTGATAAGTACATGTACAATGTTGCAGTAATGATGCAAAATGCAAGTGGGCCGGTTCTGGGTAAAACTGGTCAACTAACCGATTTTCTGGTTATTCCAACTCTAGTCTGACAGGGGTCATGCCTCTTCATTATCATCCTTTTAATTATCATCAAACGTCAAGCTATTATGTGTACACAAAAAGATTGACCGTAATCTACCAACACTATCCAGTTTTATTCTTTCACGCATCGCTTTGCCAAGATTGAAACCTTAATCGCCTAGATTCCTTCCCAGTCTCATGGGAAGGCTTATCCGAGCTTCGGACAGATATTCATTATTCGTGCCTCTCCGATGCAGCTTACTAATCTTGAATTCTATCCACTTTGGAGCTACCATCTATATGCCTCACGAAAGGAAGGTTGAATGTTAGGTCAAATTCGCGAGACTAGCTAAGCTCTGTCGGAGAAGCGGGAGTATCTAAGCCGATACAGGTCTCCGATGCTAAAGGTCACAAACATCTTATGATTGAGAAATGGGACCTAAGACTATTGCCCACGAGAAGAACCAGTCCTCATTTTACCAAAACTTCATTTACTATCTAGAAATCGGCTAATCGCTATTGGGCAATCTACCGCGCAATCTGTTATTACAGGGGACCCGACACCTGGGTTCAGGCGGTCTGGGGCTATAGCAACTTTTCTGAATGGGGGTTAGGTGGTTCCAGCGGACGCTGAGGGGGGTTTTCTTTTGTTCCTATTGTCAGGCTATTGTATTTGTTACATTATTTTACGTCTTTAAGCGGGCGGCCGGAAGATACATAAGACGGTATTGCTAGTGACGTACACGTACATCAGACACTAGTTGGCGTTGGTGTCCTTTTTTGTCAGGCACAAAATTATATCATAGTAGAGTCTACATAGATCTCGTGGTTGATCACCTAAACATGACGCAGTCTAGCCGCCTTCGGATTCAAATGCAGGAGGTTTCCTTCCAACCATGAGTTGTAAAACCCGCCTCAGCATCATGATTCGTGTCATACATGTAATGTATTGTAGGATGCACAGAACCCTCAATTATGATAAGTTAATAGGGTATTCTACATATAGAAATACTATGCTTCTGCCCCGCTCCCTGAGAACATATTCACAAGGTGACATGACACAACTTCATAGATGGTCTATAATATAGCAGGTAGCTGCTGCTGGAGATCTCGGCTTTTTTTTCCCCTTCAGTCATGTCTGCACAGAACTCGTCCTCTCTGCTCGATCCATTCGATAACTTTGTGCCACTGCCTCCATACACCCCGCCAGCCTCTGAAACTGTCACGGATTGGGAGACGTCTTCGGTTCGTTCATTTGCCCCGTCCTACGTCTCCGCAGCACCATCATACCACTCAGCAGCTCCTCTGCCTGTTGAAGTAAGAGCGTCCGCCTTGTCTCCGCCGCCGCCCCCGGCTACCACACGCCGTTGTCGATCATCCCACCCGCTGAATCCCTCATCAGATTATGCGAATCTCGGCTCGCTTTGCAGCACCCTTGAATGGGTGCCGGTGACGAGAAGTCTCCAAGCACGCCATTATCACAATGTAGCAAAGAGACGTGCTGCGGAGGCATCAATGAGGGAAATCCTTACCCGAAGTGTCCATCCACCACTGCCTGCTGTTACGATGTCTTCTGCAGCAGCCAGTGGTGTGCCATCATCACCGTCGCAAACCCGTTTGCAAGGCACTATCACTTCAGGGCATTTAGCTGCATCCTCAGCGTTGAGCGCGGGCAGTAACAGTAGTGGTTATGACAACAGTGATAGCGAAGCCTTGTCAAGGCTGAATGGCGTCCCACCTTCGCCTTGTGAGGGACCCGGCCTGATAAGAGAGTCTGTTGCACCAAGGCTCCGTTCGCAAAGGCTAAGCCGGAGTTCTCAACAGCAAAAGAACCCTGGTGATTCAGAATCGCAACAGCTGCGATCCTCATCTCTTTTGGAGCTTCCGCCGTTGCCCAGCTCCGCTACATCATTGACCAGGGAAGGATCTACAATAGACGCACCATCCCAGTTAGATCGTGCTACTCCTGCTATTCGTGGTACCGCCGGCATCGCCACAACTACTGTTAATAATTCTAGAACCGGAATAATAGCAGCCAACACAGACAAAGAGGAAGCTTTGAGGCAGGAAGCCAAAGAATGGGACTTTACGACGTCTCAAATGGCCGATTCGAATGGAATTCTGAGCCAGGGTGATACCGGCAAACAGCGGCGGCGAGAACGGCCCGATGCCGGCCACAAAAACACGTGTAGTAAGAATCGTAGCAGCAGGGGGAGGGGTTTGCGAAGAATAACAAGAGCTTTCTGCACGGTTTTCACGATGTAGGCGAGGCTACACGATGGTACATATTTACATTATACTTATACCGATATTTGATATGTATAAGTATAATATTCATGGTACTCCACTTGAGAGAGGGATTCCATGAGTAATCAAGGTGAAAATTGAAATACCAAAAACCAACGTGAAAGAAAAGGACGATAGTTATTGGCTATTAATTTTTGCTATGATAATAAAGAGGAGTACTAGCTACCTGCTGAGCAAGGTCGGCTCTAGAGGTAGGCCAGCCAGCTCCGCCAAAAAGACCCTCTGGTCAGCAGATTGCAAAAATACATTCCCGGTGATTTTGGCATTTAAAAGCTTCTGAGAACCGTTATCATCAAGCGTCCAACCTTCACTGGACCATTCCAGAAGCATGATCGGTCTCCAGGATTCGATCTCTTTGATAGTGGGGTCACTCACCTAGTAACCCATACATAATTCTGCAGTTCCTGGAGGGAATGGGTGTAGAACTACCAAGCACGAGGTGAGGTGACTTGTGCTTGGGATCATACATTCGGCATGATGAACGTCAAGAGGCAGTCCTGGATGACTAGGATATATGTTCGAGAAAGAGCTTGCAGCATGGAACAAACACTGTATTAGTGCCTTTTAAATACGACCTGTATTGATGCTGACTCGGCTGCAAGAACAGACTAATTCCCTCAATGTGAAACACGTTTTTTGTAACGACCCAACCCCGAAGCATGGATATTGCATTGAAGATACTAGCTATAGGGCGGTCTATACTAGAATCTAAAGGCAAGAAAGAGAAAGGAAAGAGAAAAGTAGAACATAAAACGGAACAGAGGGCAAATAAACTACTTGTGGGTCATGTGACCCTCATCCGTCACATTTTTAGCTGCCAAGTCGCATTCGCAGATCAAGTATACTACCAATGGCACCTCGCAAATTCACGATCCATCCTAGTGATTAGACCCCGATTCTTTCTCGTCTGCACAGAAAAGCTGCTATCAAAAGACTCGGGAATCACCTTGTCTATATATACCACTGCTAATGTGCATGGGTTGGCGTTTTACCCTCTCATTCGATTGAGGAACTGGCTTGGCATGATTTCGGAATATTTCCTGCCTCCCGAGTCACTCTGGTGATACATTACATTGTTGCCGGTTACCACCAAAACCTCGCAGGAAAGGGTAGACTAACGGCATGCCAGTACCATCAACTTCTGCAGAACAGCATATAACCTGTCCATTCCCACATTATTCGTGCCGAAAGTAGCGTCTATAGCTAACTCCCTGAGTTGAGTTTCTTACAGAGCACGATAGCGGGGAGGGTCAAAGAGAATGCGAGGCGGTGGCTATGGATGGAGACTGTCAAGCAGCTCTAACTTGCGGATAGATAAATTAACGAGGTGTACAATAAGCGGTGTAATAATAATATTATCGCTACATTATTGGCAGTCCAAGATATTTGATGGAGTTGCACGCGATCCGAGTTTTGACTTGGAGGTCACGGGGAGGTGGCAATCATATACTAAGACCGCTATATCATAGGCCTGGTAAACATGCGGAAAAGCACGCGTGATGAGAACGATCCGTAAGGAGGAGAGGAAAGAGACGAATTCAACCTATTGAACTCTTTAAATTACGAATTTATACATACGTGATCCATATCGGTTACTTAGCCTACAACCAGTCCAACCAATCCTATTATGATGCGCTTACCCAAGCGCGGAAAACCTTCGTCCTGACTTTGAATTGAGTCGTATGCACAGACACCACACGGAATAAGGGAGAGGGGGGGGTGGAAAGGTATAAAAAAAAAGTATTGACGCAAAGCAGATATCAATGAAAACGCCCTTCGTGGTTTCGATACGATGGGTCTATCCCTTCGTTATCCAGCCACTATGTACCATGAAGTCGAAGATTCGACCTGTTTTCATAACATCGACCTATATTGTGTCGGTATGTGGATGAAATTGACGGAAGTAAGCATGAACAGAAGCAGAGCAACACACCTTGCAGACTGTCCGTGCATCCTTCTTTTTCAGACTCCCCCCCTGCTTCATGGCCTCCTTCAGCAGTGCTTCCTTTATAGCCAAGTAAGGCTTGGGTTGGATATGCAGCACATTGCACAGCTCAGTTTCTTCTTTGGTCAGCAGGTGCAGGTCAGGCGCCCCATCGTTCTCTAGCTTCCATGGAATCACCCCGTTGAGCGGCTGGACAACGAACTTGGACTTTGTCAGCTGAGGCGTACTCAGGCCATCCCCGTTGGCAGCAAATGCCCGATCGAAGTCGTTCAGCGGCAGGTTTGGCTCCGGTGCCATCGGCTTCGCCACCCGCTGGAGCCGCAGCGGTAGCTCAGGGGTCGTCAGCAGGCTCGCCGCCGACGGCGTGTCAGGCTGTTGCGACTGCTTCGGACGGGCACTCGCGAACCGGTCGAATGCGCCTTGGGGTATAGCCCGCTGTGCCCGCTGTTGCTTCTCCTGTTCGTACTTCTCACCGCTCTTGAGGTCGCCGATGCCGACCTGCCGCCACTCCTGCAGCTGCGTGATCGCTAGACGAAGGTTATGCTCGTATTCCAACCCTTTGCAGAACTCTTCAAAGTCATCACGATTCATCATCCTCGCAAACGGCTTAGCTTTGTTCAGCAAATCTCGCTCCTCTTTCGTTCGCTTCTTCTCCTGAGCGATGTTTTTCCGATACTCGAGTAGGCTGTGTTCAAATAAAATTTTCTTGCGCTCCGTGCGGGCTGTCAATCGCGAGTTATAGATGCCCATGACCGTCATCTTCAGCTCCATCTCTGGTTCGATCTCGCCGTTAGCGTTGACGCCGTACCCAGGTTCAAACTGCATGTGCTGAACCGCATCTTCGGCATCGTTGCAGAATTCGGTCTCAAATTCAAGCCGTCCAGGCATGTAGCCTTGCACCTCATGACATGCGGGCACACTAGCGGTGGGTTTCTGCTTGGGCGTGGCTGGAGGGGCAGCCTTGGCAGCTTCCTTACGCTCCTCGATGCGCCGCTTCTTCCGCGCCTGGAACTCCTCTTTACTAACACTGTCCTGGAGGGTGGTGTCGTGCGGATCTGCGCGCGCAGCCAGCGGGAAGTTGGGACTATTAATATATGTCTCGATATAGTGATCTCGTACCTCCTCTTTAGTGCGGTATCCGCCGATATGATCCGCGATATCCGCCCAAGATCCCAAGCCGTAGATTTCAGCGCCTTCCAACAACAGTAGCTCTTCGTCCGCGCCCCAGTCCTCTGTGTAGATGGGTACGGAATTTTGCTCGATCACATGGTATGGGTGGGTGCGGGGATCATGGTTCTTGGAGCTCTCCCCGCCAGCGAAGCAGGGAACGCAGAGATCATACTCATGACAGGTGGGATGCGCGCATGAGATGCGGACCTACAAAAGGCCGGACGTGTCAGCTTGTTTCATCCCTTTCTTCCCCCGATTCGACTGTCCGGACAGGATGTCATACAGTAGAGGTGATGTCGACTGAGCAGACATCGCAATGGTATTTAGTGCCTCCTTCTGTGCCGCGCGTGGCAGTTTTCTTTCGTATTACGCCCATGAATCGTTCGGTGCTATCATCCTCCTACCCATCCAAGTCCGTTTCGAAAACCGTTGAACGCGCCCCAGAGTCAAGTGGAAATGACAGAGAACGTTGACGGAGTCTATGGATTTTATTCTAGAGGCTACTGGTGTCTTTGATCTGATGCCAAAGGGGAAGGGTTCGATGAGGTTGCTGACTTGATATTTATCGGTACTCCGCCTGGTATGGGGATTGATAGGAAGAAGTTGACAACCCGTAATTATGTGAAAGATCGAGCGTAGAGGGAGAAGGTCAGACGAGAGAGAAAAGAGGGAACGAAAGGAGGGGAGGGAGAAACCAACGTTGGTGGAGAGAACGGTGATGGTCAACGAATTACTACTTATTAATATAGGTGGTTGTGGTTGATACATTTAAGTCGCTATCGATGATAGGGATTGGATGAATGATAGAATAGTTGACATATGAGGTGGTTGAATAATATAAAGGTCTCCTAGTTAGCTACTAGTTACATATAATTAAGTACTAGTGCCTCTTAAGCTAGAGTATGATTATTAATAAGTTACTGTCTTGCCCAATGGGGTTATCTTTCCCAATTGGTTCTAGTTGCGTGTAGTTCGGATAAACATACTCCGGCCCCTGAATCTATAACTATATAGTTACTTCAAATATATATCATCCTGTCTGCGGACTGCGGAAGGACCAGTGATCAACTCTGTACCTCGTTTATATCATTCATCACCTTTTTTGCTGATCATGAATTCCGAACTACATGTACTGAAGGATTCAATGCTAAGCACAAGGAAAGAGATATGTTCACGGGAGAGTGAAGGAAGAAACTATTATATTGTTTAGTTAACGATGCAAGGTTACTACCAAGCTTCGGAACAGTTACCAATAATAAGTTAAATAAACCGATAGTCCTAATCTGTAGCCACCCAATCTCCTGTTGCTCTACCTCAGGCCAGGGATCACCTCAAGCCCATCCCGGCATCTTCCTCTAAAGGATGTTCGCGTACCAACGATTAGCTCGTTAGCTCGCTCAATGGAGCTGATCTACGCAGCGTGCCTCTACTGGTCAACTTGTAGAATATAGCACGTCCAATATAGTTTCCCTAAGGGCTAACGCAGAATGTATGTAGACGTTAGCAGAAGTTGAGTTTTGGTCGGAACATCAAGCTGGAGTCCGGGAACAGCCCCGATCTTATTGCTATATTGGTCAACGCCTCGGAAAATAGCAGTCACTTATTAGGGACATCTTGAGTCGCGATCGCGAGTTCGTATCACGCCGCCCCTTTGCCAGACTCGAACTTTGGCCGCCGGCCAGCCAAATGATTCCACTTATTGATAATGGATGCCTGTCGTCCGGATTGGTGACGTCGAAATTTCCCCAGAGCGACGGACTCCACCGCATATCGATCCCACCTATCCATATATGAGATTATGCTCATCGAACGCAGGACTACGTCAAGGAGATCGCTATATTACATTGGATATTGGCAGTCGCCGACGAGGAAACACTTTCTTGTATGTAGTTAGGGGGATCGGAGGACATGATATGATCCTTGGAGAGCCGTGGTTATCACGCGCGAAGGCTCGAATCCTACCTAATAGCAATCATCAAAAACCTCGTTTTGAGGAGTCTAAGATAAAGCTAAGAAATGAAGCCCAAGGACAGCATTCAATGGATATCGCGGCAGCCTCAGCTGATGCCTCTTATGAAATAAGCCCAAATATCGCAAACAAGGGGTTGGGGTTTTTGTGGCTAGTCTTGCAGACATCCAGAAGGCGTTAACGGTTTTTAACAAGCAACATACAGACCCTAGGATGAGACTGCCACCGCAATACCACAAGTTTCTAGATGTATTAAACGGGAGGATTGCCGACAGATTACCGCCGTTATGAGGACCTAGAATAGACCATCGGATAGAACTCACCGAGGACAGAACGGAAAAGCGTCCGAACCTTCACGGGGACCTCTTTACTAAAATATGTCACGAGATGAGTTATTGGTGTTACGAAAGACGCTTACTGATCTGCTGGACAGGATTTATTCGGGCCAGCAAGTCACCTGCCGCTGCTACAGCGCTATTCGTTCATAAACCAGGAGGGCTTCGCTTTTGTTATGATCACCGAGAGCTTAATAAACTTACTCGTAGGGACCGGAGCCCTCTTCCTTTAATCCGTGAGACGTTGGATAGAATCGGGAAAGCTCGTTGGTCCATGAAACTGGATTTTATCGCTGCTTTCAACAAGATCCGCATAGCCGAAGGAGATGAATGGCCGACAGCTTTACGCCCACGATACGGTCTTTACGAATGGTTAGTCACTCCTTTTGGTCTTGCGAATGCAACGAGTAAGTTTCAGAAGCATATCAATTGGATATTACGAATTTGTGTCAGCGTATCTAGATGATATACTGGTCTTTTCTTCTGGGAGTCATCGTCGGAAGGTCAATTCTCTTGTTATTGCATCAGTTGCGACCGAAGAGCTAAAAATCGTTGCCTGATTTGATGCTAATGAATAACAAGATAGTTTTCTCCTTGATGACTCAAACTCTGTTGGCGAACTGGTAGTGAGGCTGAATAGAGGCTAGATAAGTCTCGGTAAATGTATTGTTTCTTCAAATTTTAGTCTATGCTACTAACAGTGCTTTAGTTACTATGCGAGAGGACCGGCATCTTGGTGCCGACTTGCTAGTGGTCAGAGTTTGCTACCTGAACACAGCTGGAGAGCACAAGTCGATGGCGAACATGCTGTCGATACTTAGGTGGAATGAACAGCGTGAAGTAGACTTGAGTAAGTTCTAGCTTCAAACAGACGCTACTATCTCAACTAATAACATTATTGCCGTGGCGTATCAACTATGTGAGCTGAACCAATGAGGTCGAAAGTCATACATTAGTTAGAAAGCACACTCTACCTCATACACATATATGCTATATACTATATACATACTATGTACCCCCAACTGGTATTCCACTCGCGCAGGGACAGGCTCGTGCAATATCACGGATCAAGCTTTGGTGAAATATCAATGGCATGGGGTTAAGTGGTCTGACGATAAGTGAATGCATTACATGTACTTTAGAGTCTTAGCTATTTAGTCGATAACTTCTCACAGCGGTTTTATGAACATGTGAATGCTAAATGAACGTTAAGTGCATGTGTGGTAAGACCAGACGGGAAATAGGCATTCTGACCAAGCCCTAATGGGAAATGGCAATTGGTACCTTTAGGCTGAAGTATAATGCTAACATCAGCACTGGAGAACTGATGTATTTGGCATACTAGAGGCAGGCAAGCCATGGCTGGGGAAGAAAGGGGAGGATCATGGGAGGAGAGGAAAGGCGAGATGTCCCGAAAGTGTAGTTAGTATAAGAACAGAGCACAATTAAAACAGTATATGAATACAAATTTAAATACTCATGTAGTGGTCTGTAGAAATAGAAGTATTCGAGTAAGATGACAACAGAATGTTCCTTACACGCATTGGACTCCCTTGTACAAGTGCAAACAGTATCGATTTTCTTGTACCAGTACCGCATCAATTATATTTTATAAATACCAATGCAAACCACATGTAAGGCGGATGGGGAATGTCTTCCAAAATGAGAGGGACCCCATCGAAATTGGGAGAGAGAGAGGCACTGAAAGATTTCCGTCAGATAGAAACTTATATACACTATTAAACAAACTGTTCTATGTATATCATTATTGGTATATAACAAAAAGTCTCCATCGTCTCCAGGATGTGGAGGTAAAGTAAACTACGGCTTTGATAGTTATTACTTCTTCTCTTCTCAAGCTTCTGGCCATACATATGACAAGAATATAATTCCTTTCACAGTATGTTCTTGCTATGGTTCCTTTCTTCATTCCGGCCGCCTCCTCCCATTTCACACTATAGTCTTTTACATTCCTTTATTACCATGACATGTCTGATAGTTAACTAACAATATTGATATTTCTGTATTAATGTCCCTCCCGCGAATAGAAAATTTGCCGTCCAATACTACAAAAGGGGAGATTATGGAACTGACTAGTGATTTTGCTGAAAAAATGGATGCCATTATTCGAGCCGGTATAGAACTCCACGGGTATAACCCCGAGCTTCGCATACAAAATGCTAAGCTCACCGTGGATAGTATGAACCTTGACAAACTTAGGGAACAGAATTTTACAGTCTTTGAGGTTGCTATGAAGGTCACCAAGCTTGAGGAACAGGATTCTGAAGCCTCTAATGAGGTTGAGAGACTTACTAGGAAGGTCAACCAGCTTGAAACCAATGTTGCTATCCTCCGCTAGGTGTTAGAAGGCCACCGGAAACCTCGCCATCACTTTGTCGATAACTACGCAAAAGGTCAATCTCACCACAACGCCTTCACCCAATCTGCCATGCATAACGGAGATGTGGTTGCAGATGCCTATCTTTTCCTCGCTAAAGAGCGGCATGATCGTGGTGTTTTTCATTCTTCGTATGGCCCGTACCCTGATACTAGGGTCTTTGAGCTTCAGTAAGTTATACAGACTATACCGACTTGAGTAGACAAGCATGTTACCGAGATCTTAAATCATTTCGCCAGGTGTAAGAGCTATGGAAATATGAGCGCGAAACTTGGCTTGCTCTTTCATCACAGAAAATACAGAGAAAGTCAGTGAGAATCAACTATAGAATCACCCTTTACACTGAAATGAATGACTACTGGTATTCCCCCCTGCATTCTGTTAGGATGATCTTTTTCATTTCAGCGTGGTTCAAGGGAAGGATGACGGGCGGGTCGATCATGAGAGAGGTCACGTGGAGACTTCACGGCGCCTCAGGCTAAACTATATAACTATGGCTTAGGTTTATGGGCCCCTGCTGACCCACAACACCGGCACCCAGCCAATGATCAGTCTTTAGGCGCCGGTTTTGATAGACTAATCCTGAAAAGGGACGCGATCAGCTAACTGAGAGAACGCGTTGAGTAACAACACCTATAAATGATTTTATTACTACTGCTCTGTACTATAGTACCAGTAGTAACTATCAACTTGTTACATTACATATATAATAGTTACACATATCATATATAATCATATGATATCAGCTATTGACTATTGACTCGGATATACTATTAGTATTCTATTCGATCATGACAAACGATTCAACTTCCACCGTCATTCCTAATAATAATATCTCTCACGAACCTCCTTCACTACCTTCCTCCCCCCTTCCGAAACGCCCTAAGACTAGCATTATTGCGGCTACCACCGACAACAGCATTAGCAGCGCAGACGACACCCAGAAGAATCTCAATCCTGCCCTTCCGTCACTTGCACCCGTCATGACCGAGACGGAATCCCACAGCGCTGCAGTCACCACTCTCTCGCAACCGACTCCTCCGCTTCTGATCAAGAAACTGACCGACACGGCACGGGCACCAACGCGAGGCTCTACCTTTGCGGCTGGCTATGATCTCTATAGCGCCAAGGATACGGTGATTCCGGCCAAGGGGAAGGAGCTGGTCGACACTGGTATTGCAATTGCCGTGCCTGAAGGAACTTGTATGTATAACGGAACATAAAAAGAGAAATCGTTAGGGCTAGCGGTAGCCAGCTTTTTTCCCCGTGGTTTTCATTTCTCTCCTCTTTCTTTTCCCGTTACCAATTAGACCGGGTAATGCACAGATGGTTCTCCTTCATTTTCCCCTTCTTCCAAT
This sequence comes from Pseudotulostoma volvatum, assembly GCA_019804575.2. Lineage (NCBI taxonomy): Eukaryota > Fungi > Ascomycota > Eurotiomycetes > Eurotiales > Elaphomycetaceae > Pseudotulostoma > Pseudotulostoma volvatum. The sequence goes on along the minus strand of JAHQZX020003231.1, from coordinate 13,212 downwards.
GAAAAGACGGCAACTGCAATTGGTCGTGCTAAAGAATATATGCTAATATAAAAAATTTATCCAAAAATAGACGGCCGGGTGGCTCCACGGAGCGGGCTTGCTTCCAAGCATTTTATCGACACGGGTGCCGGTGTCATCGATGCCGACTACCGCGGGGAGGTCAAGGTCTTGCTATTCAATTTCTCTGACGTGGACTTCACCGGTACCTCTTGAACCCTGCCATTGTTATAGGGAAACCACATTCTATTATCTGGCAGTAATTCAAAATTGGACTGATACACAATGTGCACAACAGTTAAACACGGGGATAGGATTGCACAACTCGTGTTGGAAAGAGTAAGATCCCTCCTTCACATGCGTCTGAGAGGGTCAGCTAGAGATGCATTCTAACGGAGAAACATGCAGATTTATACCCCGGAAGTCCTAGTTGTTGAGACGCTTGAAGCAAGCATCCGAGGCGCTGGCGGTTTCGGGAGTACCGGAAAATAGGCGTGGTTACTTGCATGAAAGAAATGATTGCTGGAACTCATGCTGATGCCTATTCCCGCGACCCCCCATCAGGATAACTCGCTTGGACGGGGACAATGATTCACGCAGGCATCATTGGCATTGCGTACACATCATGTTGTTTCAACAGCCCTCGGATGTCAACCGCTGACTTCTAAGTTTGGGATTGGATGTTCGAAAGGACTGCCTACCCGGCACCCATGGTATAAATAGCTCAGGTTCAAGCAACGTTCAGATAGCACATATACAAAATTAGAAACTGCAACGGGTTCTCCTATGAGTCTTACGTAGTTTCCATCCTGTTCAATTTATTACCAAGGAATTGCTTTTATTCCAGGTTCTGAATATGAGCTATCATGTATTCAGTTGGATTCATCTCTTTCTCCTCGCTAGAGTACAACCTCGCTAGAGTACAGCACCCATAATAACACGTGTTCCTTTTTTTTCAGTATAAATCATTAACAGCTCTGCGGTTTCTATAGCTAGGATTGAAAAACGAAGAGCCCAGACGGTCCAATCTACTCACACAGCCTAATCCAGGCCTATCTAGTTAACAACTGGCCGCTCACGCTACATACGATATCACGAAAAGATGCATGGTAGTGGGAAAGTCGCTCCCTCTATTGGCTCCACTCCTGCGCCTTGAACTCCGCAGTTGGATCACGCAACAATTGCACGTTACGAACGAGGCGCACCTCTGCCGCTTTCGTCCGGCGTAAATGGTCCCGCCTCTCCCTTTCGGCCTCATCGGCCATGGCTAGGCCCGCTGCGGCCTTGTTGGTATCGCTTGCTGCTCCTGATGCGATAGTAGCATCTAGCTCCCAATCTCGTGCCTTCATCGTCTTCTCGAGGATACAATGCATGCTCGCTAGGACCTTTTCAGTTGCCGTTGCCAGCGGGAGTTCCGTCGCAGAGACATGGTCTGGAGAGACCCACGAGCGGGTATTACGCAGCGTGGTTGGGTTTGCTGCTTTTGAGCCATTAACAACAGTGACGGAGGAGACAGCGAAGACGACCTCGCGAAGCCGAGCGACCATCAGGGCGGCGAACATGTCGCCCGTCCCGCTGAAGTAACAATCCAAGGCGGGAATATCGATGCGAAACAATCGTGGGGAACCGTCAGAGCATGAGGTCGAACCGATGATCATCAATGGTGACGGGGCTGAAGGGGAAGCGGAAGGCAAAGGATGGGGGAGCTGGACGGAGGTAACGACCACGTGAGGAACACCGTAGGTTCGATGTATCGCGGATATAGCATCTGCAAGATCTCTCAGGGAGGATATCTTGATGCCGGATAGGAGCCTGTCAGACTTTCTGTTTTAGACAAGACAAAATCTTGGCAACAATGCATGCTTAGGAACTAGCGCTGGTGAGAAGGTTATCTACTACTTACTCGGCCTCAAATTGGTTTGGTAATATTAAATCCGCATGGTGGATTATTTTCTTATATGCAGGGACAACGTCCTCATTCACATATAACTTCCCTTCATCTCCCATAACAGGATCAAGAACTGTGAAATCGAGATTATACGTTAGCCAAGCAGGGAATAAAAACCTCGTCTCAACGCGTTATTATTCTTCTTCTCCCTGTCCTTCTGCTTCTCTCGGAACGCACACAAGACATGGCTCTCGTATAGTTGAACTTACCCCAGAAGAAGGAGCCCGGCTTCATGTTGGCTTTACGTTGTAAATCGATTCCGATCTGGCCGACTACTTCCACTGCCGCCGCACTCGGGGCGTATCCAGACAGCAGGACATCAAAATCTGTAAGATAGCTCTGGCATAAGCCCTGATATAAATCCAGGATCTGCTCCGCGCTTGTCTTCGTCCCTTTCACCTGGCGATAGCCGGTGTGATTACCTGGTTTGGTAACATGTTAGTTCGGCGGCTTTGGTTAATGAACACCAATGGCAAACCGAAATGAGAAAGGTGGAGAAAAGAGAAGAAGATTTTAACATTACTGGTAGCTCGCAAACTTAGAAAAGATGTAGAGACTTTCTTTTGGAAAAAACTCTCTACTCACACCACTTCATATCAAAACGCGGCGGAAGGGATGGGAGAATCCTTACTATAATGAACTGTATTTAATGCTGCAACCTCGCAACCCATGGACTGCATGACAAAGGTTGCCATTGTGTTCCCAACATATCTAAATGAGATCAAGTCGTCAGTAACTTGAAACAAATTTCCCGGTCAGGTAGAACCCTAGAAAACATCGGAGCAATTCCGGCCATCATAAAACATGGGTATACATATATGGTGCATTCGAGTTGTCGAAAGGCACACTTGACAGAACATATTGAATATAGAAGCAAGAGCGGATTGAGAACCAATAGTCAATTGGGTGAGAATGGTCAGTATGTAACTGAAACAAAACAAGGGTTCAGAACACTTAAGTGTACGTGTATGTACATGTAGTGGTAGCATGTAAATATCAAATGTTCATGACACGCACCCATAAACGACCTTGGCGCCGCAATCGGAACCTGAGTCAGTATCAGCCTTTACCAACGAACCGAGTGACAATAAGGAACCATCAAGACAACAGTCTAGTCTCTCTTTCTTTCCCTCCCTTCCCCTTCCGAGAATGAAAACGAAAGGAATAAGAGAGAATTGTAACAAAGGAAGGAAGCATACATGACTTGCGATCGCAAGGACATGCGTCTCTGGAATGAGACCTTTATCCTCTTCTGCCGCCGACATGATCGCTTTCTCTCTTTTCGCTAGTTGAAACTACTACCACCTACCGCCGCTCCGCTCCGAAAAAGAAGATTCGATCAAAGCAGGTAAACCGAAGCAATTAAGGAGCCGAGATTCCCTAAACTGTTGTATTAGCCGTTCCGTTTTTCTTCATACTAACATTCAAGTGTATACAAGACCTACAAGTTTAGTGCTTCTCACTGCGGTTGCAATCGGAATTACCAAAATAGGAAAGAAAATGAAATTCCTCTAAAAGTTTCACCACGTGCCCTTACTAACTAATGTCTGGTCAGTGATGGTGTTCTGCAGCTGCAGAACTTCTTAGATCCGGGACGGCCTTTGGACAACCTACTTCTCAAGTAGGTAGTATTGATCTATATTTTTTTCTCTCTTTTGTGCTATGTATGTATATAGAATACAATATAACAACAAGGTAACCGTCAAGTGATTAGCACTAATACATACCTATATATTATGTATATAGTTAGATAGTCTGAGATCTCGGGAGTTGCGGACAGGTGGCGGTGTGAGGATTAGTCCCAAGCTAAGAGTGTATTTCGCAGTCTAAAAACACCCATTGATTATTACTCCATTTATCGCTATTCTATTGGTACTTGAGCCTGGGCCTCATATAGACTACATGTATTATCAGAGTGAGTAGGTTCCTGTCGTGGAACAAACTTCCAGGATTAGACATTGATTCTATCATAAGTTGGCCGACCATTCATGAATCTATGATAGCGGAACTTCGTTCCCTGCCCAGTGCCCACATACCACGAGAAAAAGTTACCATTTTCAAAATTCATTGACCCAACCACACCATACAGGATCGTAGAATTATAAACAATATGTTATAGCGCTTTGATTATTATTAAACATAACGTTCTCAAATAGCTGAAATTCCTGCCGCCGGAGGAGCCTATGGCGTTTAAAAAAAGGCAACTTTTAGGTACATGAGACAACTGGGTACTTTACCTTGATGGGAAAGGACCGATATTCACTAATCCTAATTTGGAATGATGACAATGATCTTGGGAGCTTTATATACTAATCGTCGGTCCGTCTTCTACGGCGCTATCACTTGTAAATAGCGTAGAAGGCGGACTGACGATTAGTAAGTACTAGTAAGTATGGCGGTCCTTCGTATACTAGCTTGGCTGTAATTACTTATTATTTCTATCATGAGCAGTACGTATCGACTATATTACTATTATTTATTATTTAGTCAAATCTTTTAAGTTCATGTAGAATCTTTCAGCTACCAAAGGCTGGTCGAACCAATCATAGGCACCCGCTAAGAGAACCAATACCGACAGGACTAGCAAGTTCAAATCGACATTGGAGGATTCTATATCCTTAGCAGACTTCAAAGCAACCTTCGATAAGCGCTTCGCGAAGGAAGAAACCGCCTATGAACGCATAGTAACTAGGGAACTACCTCCTTATTCGCACTACTGATAACCCTACATGCTATACGACACAGTTGGGTCTTATCGGGTCTTATCGAGGACACACTACCGCTCGAAGGCCGGTATCGATATACGCCACACCGCTCTTTATATCGTTTAAGACTACTGCTAGCAAAGACAACCCGCTACGTACAGATGGGCTAGCTAATCTTAGATTGGATATCGAGGATTCCAAATGCTTATGGTACCGGTTTCGCGAACACGCCATTGTGGCTGACATCAAGACGAATATGCTGCTTGGGATGTCATGGCTGACACGTCATGACCCAGGTCCACCAAGTCTGTATCACCGTGGAAAACAACAAATGTGGTAGTGATGATCGTACCAGTATCGCTTGACAAGTTATGTGCGAAAGGAAAGTCTGTTTACATTGCTACACTACGTGTAGACGACTTGAACGAGGATAAGCCGCCAGTAGACGACGGTCTATTAATACTAAAGACAGATCGGAATCTTGTGGAGGTGTTCGATCCTCACAAGGTATGGCTCCTCATCGAGGACTCGAATCGATCTCGTGATCTATCTCAAGCTGAACCCTTAGCTTTCGCTTCGCCTATTGTATAAGCTCTCGGACTATGAGCTTGAGATCCTTCGTGAATACGTGAATGAATGCCTAGCTGCAAGATTTATTAGGATGGAAGACTTAGGATGTGTATAGACTATCGTGAAGTCAATGTGAAATCAGTCAAGAATCGCTACCCACTGCCCTTGGTTGACGATATTCGACATAGGATCTCGGGAGCCAAGATCTTTACGGCTCTAGATCTATGAGGGGAATGAGTGGAAGACAGCGTTCCAGACTCCATTGAGTACTTTTGAGTACCTTGTCACCCCCTCTGGCCCGCTGCATTCCAGTCGTACGTTAACCAGACATCACATGTTTTTGTGGTTGATATCTAGATGACTTGGTTATCTACAAGAGAGGATGATTACGAAGACCATGACGTCTTATGCTTAAGGCTTTCAAGGACGCTGAGCTCTACTGCAAGATCTCAAGGTGTACATTCAGTGTGAGCTATCCTCGATTAGCCAGAACCTTGAAACATTAAAGGATGTCCAGCAATTTATCGTATTCGGAAGCTTCTTTCAACACTTTTTAAAGAAGTTCGCAAGCCTTACGGCCGACCGGACCAAAACGCTGAAGGTTAGCAAGGGAAGGGCAAGAAATAGGCTGCTCGTGTCGCACGGAGCAGGCGTTGAACAGTAGCTTCCTAACGGACGAAGCTCGGAAATCCTTTCACGCCATGAAGGATACATTCGTCAATGTGGTTCGCTTGAACCGTTCTTGACCCTGTTGCCGCATGAAACCGGAGACGGGATGCGTCAGGATGCGCCACCTTGAGCATTCTCTCACAACAGGACGGGGAGGGAAAATGGATTCCCGTCGCTTTCTATTCTCGCAAGATGGACAAGCATCGGTTGAACTATGGAATCCACGATCAGGAACTGCTTGTGATAGCTAAATCATTCCACGAGTGATGTCACTATCTGGAGAGGTTGAAGTTCCCAGTGGTTATTAAAACTGACAATGATAGCCTTCGGCACTTTGACACAGCCACAGAACTGTTACGCAGACGAGTGTGTTGAGCGCCGAAGCTTTCAGCTTATTGGTTCAGAGTGAAGTACCAGGAGGGGTTAAAGAGTCCGGCCGGTGCTTTATCCCGGAGACCCGATACACGGGGAAGCATAAGCTACCGAACTTATGCTTAGGAACTACGCGCATTGGTCTCACTGGAGACCCGAAGCTGCCCTGCCGCTTGATCGCTGTAGTCGCTGCAGGACCCGAGAAGCGTTCGCTACCTCAACTGAACGTTGTTAGCGAGTTTGTTGGTGACCGGTACCCACCAACATGGAAGGTTCGAGTTGGGGATTTGCGGGTCCAGCGAATTGACTCGAGTTGAGAACCTTACGGGTACGCCTCACAGCTCCCTTACCTTGAAGATACGACTACCTAATATGCTCTTGCAGGGTGAGCATGGATGCATCCAGGGGGTACGAGTAAGCCTTTGTCAGGGTCGGAAATGGTTCGAGGGATGGACAGATGTCAACGACGTTTTGTGGCTGAACGGCCGGTTGCACATCCCCGAGAACGAGTCCTTGCGGATATAGCTCATCCGCCGGCATCACGGCTTCTGCAGCTTGCCGTCAATCTCCGACTTGCCGTTGGCGGGGCAAAACCTACTTTGCTTCGAAGAGGACAGCTGAATTCCTGAGTTATAAGTACTATTGACTATTGGGATGGCATGAAGAGGTCACGGCCTATCACTCACAGAACGACGGTCAGACTGGAGGCCTCAACAGTGTTCTGGAACAGCACTCCTACAGAGCTACGTCAACTTTGACCAGGATGATTGGGTTAAATGGCTTCCGTTGGTGGAGTTGCGCACAACTCACGGCATGCTTGCACGGTTCAACGGGGAAGCACCATTTAGACTTGTGTGTACGATCCGGACCTACGGATGGAATTCTCTGAGCTGGACGAAATGGGGCCTACGGATCCTAGGTCTCAGGACGTGGTTCAGGTGTTGGAAGCCCGTTGGGAAAGAATCGCGAGGCATTGGAGAAGGTCAGAGTTTATCAGAAGTCTCGCTATGATAAGTCGCAACGCTTCGTGACATTCTCCACGGGCGATCTCGTGTGGTTGGAGCTTCGAGGGGTCCATGCAGAGTCTCGCTTGGGTAGGCTGTTAGGTGAACTACCTATAGGGTCACAAACCCATAACGTTCTCCAAGTATCGTTGTTACTAATAAGGAAGACTCCACATGGATTCCCGCAGAGATCATTCGGCGCTTTAGGTGGAAACTCCATGAGTTTCACCGAGCGAACCCAAAGAAACCAGGTATATGGGCGTATACTAGCGAATGATGGGAGGAGTGCGAAGGCAGCGAAATCGGGGTGCAGCAAGTGCGTGCAATATGTTTGTGCGAGTACGTGGCGTACTCCGGGGCGCAATATATATGTGTACTAGAGGCATAAGGTGTACTTTTGGCTATTTCCATTATTGTGACCACCACCTTTATCCTCCATAAAAGTCAACCGTATATTTTTACAATTCCGATACAGCTCTTAGCTCGTATGTGAAAGAGTGTTTCTGTAGTGGTTCTTGTCCACAAAGTCTTGTTCAAAGTCTCTTTATCCTGCTTCTCCTATCAAAATTTAAATGAAGTAATCGTATAGCCTAATTTCGCCCCCCTAAAGTAATTTAGGCTGATTTGGACTGCTTTTTGTTTTGATGGTTAACCGATTAACCGGTTAACCAAGCGGGTTAACCATAACCAGACTATTGACATCACTGGACCCAGATGCTGAGGCCAGTGAAAATTCATATTCATAGGAGTCTGGAGGTAGACATTTTCCCGGTTATGTGCACCGTCCTGCGATTTACACACTTCTGTAGAACGACGATATTTATTCGGTGGATACAGTGCACTACATTATCGTCAGCACTAGTGAAGGAGGTTGTTATTGAAAGGGTGTTGCTAGCGCGGATATGGAGAAAGGAAGCTTCTTACCCGCATTCAAGAGGGGCAACAGTGATCTCTCCCGTTAAATTGGTATAATTCTTGGTGTTGCCCGCTGCATTTCCCATAAGCGGAATAGACTGAGCAGCGCAGATTTCCTTCATTGACTGAGGAATATCGGGCTGATGATTTTGAACCGCCGTGGGATTTTCGACTAGTACGAAGACGAGACCCTTGTGGTTATATGTGAGCATGATCTAAGCCACCCGATACAGGCAAGCTTAATAAACAATAGTACTTACCCCATCTAGGTGCCACTCCATGTGACAGTGAAAAAACCAGACTCCAGGGTTGTTGGCTATATAACGGATCACAACGTAGCCTTCCAGTTCGACGCCCCACGTATCCCTCCTCATAGGGATCGCAGGCATCGAGCCCGTACCATTATATGTGCCCAATCCACGCATAACCACTTGCACATCTCGTCCATGTATGTGGAGAGGATGGGGACTGTCATCTAGTTACACAGAAATTAAAAGCAGCTCTCACTGACAAAGAAAAAGTGCAACATCAAATACACTCTACCTAAGTTGTTAACTACGATCTCCACGAGATCATTCTCCTCTAAAACATAGGCGTTCGCATTTGTTCCGTAGACGCTAGGTGATTAATAAGCCAATGGGACATCGCAGAATACAACAGCAATTCGGAGACCATGCCAAGGGTAGGTGGAGCAGATGATTAAAAGAAATATGAAGGGGCTTAATTACTAGGGAATGGAAATTTACATTGGATTTGCTGCATCACTTCCTGCAGACAGGGTAGTATAAAGTGATGGAACTTTTTGCGCGATGAAAGTGATGTTATTCAAGATAGACCTGCATCAGTTAGAAACCTATATTTATTATTAGGAACGATTCACCTCACCGGTACTGGTTGTTATCAGGTGCGACCTGTTTGAAGGTACTTAAGTATAACACAATCTGTTTATCGGGATCGCCCGATAACAAAGGCATTCTATCATACGGAACGAGATCGATGTCGTCAAAAGTATTGAACGCCAGGACAACGGGTTGGGTAGGGATAGGATCCCACGCTTTACTCCTTGTAAGTAAGCCCCAGATTGTAGACAGAGTGTATAGTCACCAATAAATCATACCATTGTAAAAAAGTGTGCCAGACACATTTTGGTTGAGATCCGGTGGCGATGCTTTAAGGTCAAATATATTTCGGTCCATAGATCCTAGGATAGCATAATTCTGATCAATGGCCGGTTTTGTCTCCAGCAACACACCGTACCGCTGGCCAATGTTGAGATAGAGGTCCTGAACTGGTTGAGGTTCTGTATAAACACCATCAACTTCGATGATCGTGAAATTATGTCCATCAATATGAAGATAAAATTGAGCAAAACCAGACATATTGATAACCCTTAGATAGTAAGTTGTATTTGGCTGAACACTCAACTTTGGACCGTATATATCATTCATGAGAGCAGAATTTGGAACTGGCTCAGAACCGCTCCATGGATTCAGAGCCACGGCTACCCGAAATAGTGAGAACACAAATTACATCCAAATAGCCGGAATAGACGTACAGAGGTATTCTGGCTCAATATTTGCCGATTGATCTTCAAGGCGTTTAGCACACAGAAGCAAACTGGACTAGGACCATGAAACCTACTATGGTACCAGTCTGAGAGTGTTAGAACCATTTCTTGACTGAAATGATTTTTGTAAGGGTTGCTGGGATCATGAATGATGAGAGGTCCTCGAAGACCGTCAACGTACTGACTCGCGGAGTGGCCTAGAGGAAGGTCAGTAACATCCTGAGAAGGATCCCTATAGAATCCTTACTGTGGTACCAATACGTTCCAGACTGGTTCAACTAAAGTCTAGGTTAGAGATAGTTAATCGACCACGATCAGAAGCTAGACCAGACATTGAACGTATATGTATACGAAGCTCCAGGAATGATAGGGCATTGGGTTATCATAGGGACCCCATCGTTCACAATGTTCCCTTTTTGGAACAATCCATGCCAGTGAATGGAAAGGGATTCATTGCCAAGGTTATTGTAAATAGTGACTGAAACGGTGTCGCCGACATTGCCTTGGATGGTTGGACTAGGCCACTGTCCATTGATGGCGATTGCAGGGCTAGTTTATTAACTGTGAGCATCTTCATCCTTCTTTAAAGATTAACGCATGTATATATTGATTCTGACCGTGGTTGCCTTCCATCTGGATTGGCAGTAATCCAGCCTACGGTCCAGTCATGGGTTACGAGAGTGGCGGAAGCAAGATAGACCAGAAGCTGGATGGTGATACAGTAAATCGATCTTCTCATTTTCATGGTCAGGAAATATGGTCCGTTCTAGTCATAGTGCCTAGTTGATATCTTGGCCCGGCCACCTGCATTAAGGTGACCCCGATTACTTATATACATCATTCATATTTCCAGGCAGATGACATTTATCGGTTCACCTAGCCTATGGCGGAGCACAGTGATAGAAAGACACTAGGTTAGCTTATTGATTGGTTTCTCGGTGATACACACAAGACGTGTTGCTTCTTTTCTGCGTGGATTCGCTATCCAATAACATCAGAAGTGAAAACTGCACGGGACGCCTTCTCCGGGGACCGGGGTAGTTAGATGCCCATTATAAGTAACCACAACCACTATTTAAGAACAAGTAAACAATCTAAGATTGTTCTACAGGGTCTGCTATATACGTGTAAGTTCATGATTACTTGATAAATTGGGGCTGGGCTGAGTTATAATGGAAAACGCAAGACAACATTAAGATGCATGGCTCCTCAATAAGCCAAGATGATTTGAGCGAGACTAAGCGCTCGCTTGGTCTCGTCTCGTCTTGGCTAATTTTGGCCAAGCAAGCCGGGACAAAACACAAGAGTCTTGATTGGTTTATAGGCTCGATGGTTAACTAATGACTACTATGTGGTAGGAAATTAGATTGGGAGTTGTCAATAGTTGACTATTGGCTAACTTAACGAGGCGGGATTAACTAATGATGGGCACTAAACGGCCAGCCCGCTGGTCATGTGATCAATACCAAAAAATGTCTAGGACTCCAGCTGCGATATTCGAAGCTCTGAAGCCAGATACCCAGTCAATTAAGCCAAAGAAAGCTAGAAGGGCCGAGCTTCGAAAGCGCTGGGTGCGTTGCCTTGCTCACACGCTCAACCTAATCAGCCAGGTATTTCCATCGGGACAGGATTCAGAAATGGTTCATAATGAAGACCGATGGAGCCGAGCTCACTGGTGACCTGGACACCCTCAACGATCTGTGGCGTAGGTATAATTTTATCGGCAAGCTATCGAATATAGTTTGGTATATACGAAAAAGCCCAAAGCAGCGAACGGAGTTCGAGCGAATCCGGGTAAACGATAAAATTGGCGACGTCTACTGAATCGCTGAGGTCGAGGATGATGAACAGCTTGAGGTAGGTAGGTTACTTATGCAGTAGCAACCGCGAAAGAGAGAGCTAATACTTACTTATCAAGCTTGTTGCCAATAATAAAACAAGATAGAACTCTGTATACGACATGCTAGTACGCGCTGATAAACTAAAATTACGACTGCAAGCTTATTGCGACAACTGGAAACAACAGAACACACCTGGTAACAACGATGACACCGGCTACAATGTCTAGGAGGATAAACTGTCGTCTGAGGAGTGGAATGGGGTTGCCAAAGTCATAGAGGCGCCAGCTCCGTCTAAAAATTAACCAAGCAGATTGAACAGTGTGAAAGAATGCCTGTGGGATTACATTCCGTTTCGCGATAAGATTCTCAATCATTTGCATAAAGCGGCTCAACAATTCAAACGACAGGCTAAGAGCAGTAGTAGTGGCGACATATTCCAATGGCTCCAAATCTGCACTGAGTCTGTGTTGGATAAAGCAAAGGAGTTGTTCAAAAAGGTCGACGACGCCTCCACTTATTACACGGTGTGTGTTATTAATCCTCACAAGGATCACTAGCAAAAACGTCGGAACCGCTACCATTCCCAGGATTTGAATTGTTTAAACGTAATATTCCTACAAGTCCAACAACTGAACCTTGGCGACAATGACAACAATGATTCATTAGACCTGGAGGAGCATATGAGTGCCTTATACAGCTCCAAACCCAGTCGCAAGAGTGATGCATTTGTTACACCCCCTCTGCTCCTCAGCCCGACTTCGAACCGGCTTAGTGGCAATTCATTGAGCGGAAGCACCCTAACCTAGTTTAATTCGCCGTCGATCATGCTGCTATCGCTATTTCTGTATCTGAATGCGAACGGCCATTTAGAACCGCTAAGTTCTCCCTTAATCCATGTGAAAATGAAGTCGGATTTGTTCGAGGCCCTTGAGACCCTTCGAACCTGGTGTTTATAGGGAGAAGAGTAAAGTAAGCAGGCTGAAAATAGGAAAGTGGGCTGGGTAGAGCGGCGAATAATTTACAGGCTTTGAAGGACGGGGAGAATGTATGAACGAAGATAGCTAATGAATATTGGCGATACTTGAACATTATTATTATTCTTCCCTACTCATCGTGCTTTGTCTCGGATTTCTGAGCGAGCCGCGAGCCGGACATAACTGAAGTTTAGGAGTTATAAAAGAGAACATCGCAAGGTCTTTGTTGGTATGTCTATGGAAATATGGTACCACGTAAACTAAATCTTGATTCTTATTCTTTTCTGTTTTCGCTTCCATGCCCACAATCTTTATAACCGTTGTGTGCTTAGTCATCCGCCTCCTCGCTAGTAGCTAGTACACATATAGTTCGTGGATCGCAACACTGGCAGCAACTAGAGAGGGGAAAGAGAAACGGAAAGGAAGGAAGAAGAAAACAAGACAGAACGTTAAAAAAGATAAGGCACGGTGTTGGAATGGATGAAAGATCGGTCGACTAGGGCGGCAGCTGCTGTCTCCTCTAGAACCGAGGTAAGGAACCCTTCGGTCTCTGAGTGTGATGATGGTGATGTGTGGGATACCGGTTCGGCATTGATGGTGAAGGCTTCTAAAGCTCTGTCGAACAGATAAGGATCATCGTCATGGTCATC
>JAHQZX020003220.1:0-38257 GCA_019804575.2 Pseudotulostoma volvatum | reverse complement strand
CGCCCTGCAAGCTTTTTTGGGGCGGCTGCCACAGCTGGGTTCTGCTTCCACCCCGGCTGCGCCCTATACACCTGCGCTCCAGCAGTATAAGAATGCACCCCAGTGATCTTAGCTTCTAAAAACTTGTTGGCATCTTAGTCACCAAGGCGGACTCGTAGTTTGCTCTGTATCCAGGGAAGAAGAAGGGTCACAACAAGTGATAGCGCCGTAGAAGGCCAAAGGCGTTAGCCGCGATGCCTTTAATGGGAACTGGAGAAAACTCCGAAACCGAACTTAGTCTAAGAAAGAAAGACGGTTTATATTGCTGTCATATCTCCCCTTTGGGCCCTCTCTTCTACACTTTTAGACTTATCGTGACTGTCCTGTATTGCACAATAACGATTTTGATTTATCACAAACAACGGCTGTCATTTGCGCGATAATATCAAGTGATTAAGGCCCCTTGTTCAGTAGAGTGACAATGACGACGTTGTAGGCGAACCAGGCGCCCACAAGAGTATGTGAGTGCTGACCACCAAGCCCTAGCTCTATGTCATGCGAACCATAAACCCTTAAGTAGATTCTTTCCCCTTCCCTCCTCCCCATAACAGAATTCTCAGTGAACCGCACTAATACCACTTCTCTTCTAAATTTCCTGACGAGTAATGGCAATATGGCTATTTTGGGAATTTGTAAGTACTTCAATACCATTTTAAGCCCCCGAGGGCTATGACTTAGTGGAACTAGAGACTTTATGCTGAGATCGTGCCTCCAACTCCTTGGGAATGGCTAATTATAAATCCTTGTATGTATTTCGTATTGTAAGACGCTCACAGGCTTAGCTATAGTTGCTTCTTAAGATATTCTGAGAGAAGCTTGGAAGAGAAATAATGTAGGCAACTAAGAATATTAAGGAAAAATGGCAAACTTAATAGCCTCTTGATTCTTGAAATAAGCTACAGAAGATAGAAAAGATTCCTGTTAGGATATTTATACCCGTAGACTGGTACAAATGAAACCATATGTATCTTGTAGAACCTTAAGCGGACCTTATCCAGGTTCCAACGCGCTAAATGAACCTTTAATCCGGTTTGGCGAGCTATGATAGAGGGCTCCAGCGGAGCCCGGTTCAACGATCATCCGTTCCATAACACTAGCGTGTTATATTACTCGCTCATATAGTGCGGTAGAATAACTACTCACTATTCTCATAGCATTCTCTGAGGCCCTGTTGGCCCTGTTCGGTTCGCGTGGTTTTGGTTCTGCGGCTAAAACCAAGCGCACAGACCACTTAGAAAACCAAGGAAAACCAAATGAGCTGTTCGGTTGTCCACAGCAATGTAACAGTATGTAATAGGTAATTAAATACACACACACACTACACCACCTCTCTTTGCACACTTGCTTATAATCATTCAACCGATCATTATTCATAATAGTGATTATTTCACTCTCCTAATGGATTCATCAAGCCAGAGAAGCGGGCGTATTTTGAAAGCCATCTCAAGAATAGAATAAGGGGGCAATACGATACTGATTCCGAAAATACATCATCCGCCAGTATGTCGGTCGATAACAGTAGCCAGCGCCAAGCTAGGCATACGCCGGCGGAAAATCAACAACAAGTATCTACGACGCTTCCCGTAAGAGGAGGGAAGAAGAAATAGAAAAAAACAAGCCGCTTCCAAACAGAAAGCTCGAAGGGAGGTCAGTTCCCGCTGTGAATGGACACAGCAAATGGTGGAGGCACTCCTTGATGGCCTGCTTGATGCAAAGAGGCGAGGCTTCCAGGCAGACAATGGTTGGAAAGCTGGCTGGTGGAATAGCTTTTGATGCAGTAGTGGCTTTATGTGGGGATTACGTCCTTACAATCAAGCAGGTAAATCCATAGAGTATGGCCATAGCTTGCTGTTGTCACGTATCTCTATCGGGGTCTCACCGGGAGGCAAGTTGACGAATTTCTACAAGGAGCGTAGGGAGTGTAACATGCGATGAAAGCAAGCACTTATTGTTGCGGTTCCATACCCGAAGACCTCACTTGTAAGGCGATACGAAGCATTTTGTGTACAAATGAACAGAAAGACCGCAAGTTGTTTGGCTGCTGAGATGCTTCGTCGATCAGTGAGGCCGTCTTCGATGAGCACTGCAAGAGACGTTCAAATTGTTCCTGCGTGAACCGAAGCATTGCGATCAATCATGCGAAGTGGATGTTGTGAGCGAAGTTCGTTGACAAAGTGCGCTCCTTTTCCGGGTATTCCATATAATGGTTGACGGTCTCGCGTCTGTCGCAACGCCTTTCGAGGTGCTCAATCGCTGCGCTGAGTCCTACCATACCTAGTTGGATCGATGCAATGGCTAGGCTGCGTGATGCATCAGCCATATTTTGTCTGAAGAAATCTGTTGGGGGGCAAAATACAAAAATTATGATCATTATTTCATAGTATGGAAAAACGATGATATATACATGCATATGGGGCGAGAGAGAAAAAGCCCTACCAAGTGTGACAATACAAGTTGAAGCTGAGTTTTTTGTTTTTGGTTTTCGACTTGGCCGCTAAACTACTTTTGGGTCGTAAGCGGGCTAGGCGCGGCAATGTTTTCGGAGCTTGGTTTTGCGTGGTTTTGGGAGGAGGAAAACTAAGCCACGATTCCCAAACAGCGGCCTATTAAATATGAAGTTATTCGACTTTCTTGGCAAACCAAAACCACGGGGAGCCGAATAGGCCTTGACATGTATGTCCCAAACTTCCTTCACTCGGCCAATCGCTTGACGCATCTTAGTTAGAAAGGAACTTGGCTGGATTGAACGACGTATTATTATCTAGATGCTATATGAATAGTGCATGCTTTGTGCTTCATGTGTGAATCCTGTTGTGGCATCCGATCTCTATTCCAACCATTGCCAATCGGTGATCCCAGGGTCAATTGTCTATCATCCACCTATCAAATGTGTCCCGCAAATGGGTGAATCTTAATGAAATATTATCTAGCTACACTGTTATGCATAATTAGTGTGGCACACACTATTTGGCAAATGTATCTACGGACCGGCCATCTGTTTAATAGCGTGTGGGAACATTAATTGCAGACTAACGCTAATAGAATCTTAAAATAAATAGTGTGACACTATTCAGATACAAATGTATTTAAAGTGCCTTTCTAGAACATGCTCACCATAAAAATGGCTCTTGTGATTAGCTACAGTTTCCTGGAGCTTTGAGACTGAGTTGGCCAAGGTGCCAATAGGAATTTTTGATTTGCTTTCCTAACATTCATGAAGTTCATTATAGAGCCACTCGATCCATTCAGCCCGTTCCAGACTACGGCCTGGGGCAGCCTGGGCCAATAACTTCTTCCGTTTTTTGGATTGCCGATGGTTCACAGAGATGCAGTTGTCACTGTCTTTGGCAACGTCCAATGTATCAATTTTGGCTTTCCACCACCCGGATGCTTTCATTAAATTTGAATCGGTGCTTCCTCAAAGGTGTACTGGAGATTTGCGGACCACTCAGACGATCCTCAATTGCAGGAGGGTATCATCCGTGTCATCGTGGCAGTCCTAACTTTGTCGTTCACGAGCAAAGGGTGTAAGAGTTGGGGATGTAGAATATATCAAAATTCTCTGAGATGGCTCCATGAGTAACGAATAGGAGCTGTGGCAAGGAGCACAGCAACAAGCTTCCTGTCGGCACCCCAGTGGAAGACCCGAGTCCTGAGCGAGAGGCCATCATGCAGCTTGGAGATGCCGGAGTCCTTTCGATCTGTAATGCACGAAGCTATATAATGGACTAGGCCGCAATGTTGAGTATATATTCAACATTCCTATGACCTTTTGGTCGAGTAGTGTAGCCCGTATAAAGGCCTAGCGGGTGCGCATTACACGATCCCTAGTATCTTCGCATATGTCGAAGGTATACCGGTTATTGTCGACCAAAACAAGTACCTGGGTCTGAAAATTGCGAGCAGGTCCGAATTTGTAGCAATGGGGATTATGCCGAACCCTAATGTCCAGGAAGTATATAGTTGATAAAGCCTTGTCCATTTTTTTCAACCCACCCTGTGGCATCCTGCTTCCCCACTTGCCACCGCACAATCATGCTAAACCGAGAGTGAATTCCAGTGAGATCACATCAAGCTTCTCTCTTTCTTCCGCTATGCCTGCCAGTGCTGCGGCAACCATATTATCCCTATCACAGTAATCTACGGTGCGCCGTTGGCTACGAATAGCCGTATTGGGCGCCGTTACTGTCCAGCTAGAGAAACAAAAGATAAGGACCACAATGTCTCACTCGGAAGAGCCAAGAGAATTCCACGCCCTAGTGGAGTCCCTTGTTGATGAGACAACATGCTCGTGTATGGCTATTTATAGGATAGATCAGGTGGTCGGGCTGAAGTTGCAGTACGTTGGATACATTCCTTGGTAGTTCTCGGGCCATGTGTACGCCGTGATGTATTGTATGTTGGTCGGCTGAAAGCAAAGTCACAATGTCTTTTCCTTGTGTAGGTGATACTGAGCTAGCATATATATCATTGGAAAGAACCCCTCCTGCTAGACTACGAACAGATGGGGCTTGGTTCCCTCGCCTGCTGAGCCCTGTTTACCTCCTCTCCTGTTTTTGCTACCCAAGTTGGCTTCTGAGAATATGGTGAACACACTTCCGCTTCGCGTCTTAGGCCTTGAACTGGAGTCTCTCACGTGGGTGCCCTAAAGGGAGGCTGCACTGTACCCATAACGGTGTTTTCCAATCCTTCGGGCTATGCTTTATATGAGCATCGCGTCACTGGGTTCTGAGCATAGTGGCTCTCCGTACCAGTCCGTCCTGTACAAACGTATTCGCCCCCTTCAGTGTCGGGATAAGGGAACCCACGGCCTTTTTAAGCCCAAGAACTCATTTTCTCTAATGCGGCTATAGGATCTTCATTTCATTTCCAATGGTCCAAGTCTAGTTCTGCAAGCCTTAGATCTTCCAAATATCTTCCGCCTTTCTCCGATTATTGAACTTGCCAACGAACACCGTACTATGTGCAAGCATAATGTATTTCTTCAATTGAAACTCTACGGAGTAGGCCTTTATGAATCCTCATGACCAAGAAAGTTGCTGTTCGGTAGCTTCCGTGCTGAGACGACTTTTCCAATACCTAGCCGAGCAATTTTGCTATTAATATTACGTGCGATTTCCCCGTCACACCTAGATCTCGTGGGGGTCTCCAAAAGGGCTCTACTATAGCTTCACCTAGAGAAAATTAGTTTGGAGCCTTCAAGCATAGGTGGCTGTACTGCTGCAAACCTGACTTGAATGGGTCGCGGTGGGCGCTTGATAGTCTTGTCCGGCTAGAGCTCTCCAAGACTGGCAACTGTTTAGCAGGTCCTCCTTTTTTGGGTAACAGAGCTCTGCGAGCATCTCGATAATCATTTCTTCCTCATTGAGGTATTTCTGCTCGTTACTTGTCTTGTTGAAGCCTTGTCCCAACCCCGTGCCGGTCGTGTCGCAGCCTCAATGTGACCAAGCCTTTAACTTGAACGTAGCTAGGAACAAAAATAGAAATATTGAAAAAAGCCAGAGCAAGGGGTATGGCGATCATCATGTTTTTGATTTGATGATTTACCTAAGTACTACTTAATGCACCGATATGCCTATGATATGTGTACCTATATTTGTCGGTGGATCCTTGGATGATCATTTGGGCGAACCCGACACCAATCAGCTCTAACTACATTAGGGTTAGTATTGTCTATGGTCTAAATTCTTGCATAAAAATAGACCAGACAAGAAAGGTGGCGGGGATCAAGATGATGTTATTGGATGGACTATCCTAGTAGATATGCTCTGTCCCAAGGGCTTCAAGTTTCAATTTCATTAGTATTCTATAACTATCATAACTACCTACACTATGATGATGTGATAGCAGTAACATGCACATTCGTGTTGCAGAACCCTGCATATGAAGCCAGGTACACATAGTATCCCGTGGATCGAAATATTGAGATCATCCCCATTTTATCGGTAGGTTCTTTTTCATTTTATTAATTTGAAAAGTGATTACTGTACGATAGGTAATTTTCGCATGGATGTTGGCCCAATAAAAAATAGAGCGAGTGTCCAAAGCGGGCTGCTGGCCAATCAACTTGTCAGTCATCCAGTGGGAACGGGACATGTTTCTGCTCCCTGCGTCCAATGATCCACAACAGGCCGTCGATCATTCATTGATGCTTCAGGG
The DNA here is from genome assembly GCA_019804575.2 of Pseudotulostoma volvatum. NCBI lineage: Eukaryota > Fungi > Ascomycota > Eurotiomycetes > Eurotiales > Elaphomycetaceae > Pseudotulostoma > Pseudotulostoma volvatum. Next base: position 32,059 of record JAHQZX020003220.1, on the reverse strand, counting down.
GAATAAAGAGAAACACCGGTCCTGCTACTGCATATTCCCCACAGAGTACGTTTTTTGGTATATATATCTTGATTAAAAGAAAGGCAAAGAAACCGGATCTCACCAGGGACTTCTTACCATCATAGGTTATATTTATGATAATAACTCCAATAACTAACATGTATGCACAACAAAGGAAGGAAGTTACCGATATGCCCGCAATACATAATATTGCTTTATTGTGGTGTTCGTAGGGATGATGATCATATTTCTATCAGTATTTACATAACATACCATCATAATCCACATCACTAAAATGATCCTTGGAAGTTGTACCTCCTTTTTTTGGGTGTTTGCCGAATAATTATAACTACTACTAACTACCTACCTACCAATATAGTTACCGTACTGGTCCCCAGTTTCACTACTATCATAGTAACTATTTTTATTATAATAATATTTCATATGACATACCGGTAACTAATAAAATAAAAGACTAGGCGGTGGACATCAAAAGCAGGACGGCTCCTCACCTTCCTTTCTTCCTTCCTTTTTCACCTTTTCGCTCTACGACATTCTTATTCCTCCTCCATCCCCTCTCCCCGTTGTTACAACTTCTAATCGAAATCGGCCGTCATTCGTTTCGGCTTTTTCTATTTCTTCTTCCAACCGTCTTTTTTACCACATCCGGTGGTTTCTTCTTAAACGATCATCTCATGTCTTAACATACCTTCATTCCTCTTCAACATATCATATTCATCATTTGTAATAATAACTTAAAACATCATTTGACACAGGTCTCTCTCAATCACTCGTTTCGAACCGTCACACGTACAGATTCTGCTCTCTTCCACGTTTTCGTATTCAATCAGCTATCATGAAATCAAACGCCCTGTCCATGGCTGCGGCCATCACTCTAGGCGCCACAGCCGTCAGTGCCGTCCCACAGCGACTTGACACTCGAGATGTCACACCTGTTACGGTCAAGGGAAACGCATTCTTCCAGGGTAATAATCGTTTCTATATTCGTGGAGTCGACTATCAGCCCGGCGGCTCCTCCAAGCTCACCGACCCCATCGCGGATGCAGCTGGCTGCAACCGAGATATCCCAAAGTTTCAGGATCTGGGTCTCAATACTGTCCGAGTCTATTCAGTCGACAACTCTCAGGACCATGATGAATGCATGAACGCATTGGCCGCTGCGGGTATCTACCTCGTCCTGGACGTGAACACTCCCAAGTACTCACTTAATCGGGCCGATCCGAATTCGTCATACAACGATGTGTATCTGCAGAATGTCTTCGCAACTGTGGAAATGTTTGCCAAGTATCCCAACACGTTAGCATTCTTCTCGGGAAATGAAGTCATTAATGATGGTCCTTCGTCCTCTGCCGCACCCTACGTCAAGGCAGTTACACGTGATATCCGCCAATACCTGCGGGCTCGGAATCTACGGACGGTCCCAGTCGGATATTCCGCCGTAAGTTTGGTTCTATCATCAGTCTATTACTACATCTAGACCGTGATACTGACTACCACCTCTAATCTAGGCTGACGTCGACACCAATCGCCTGCAGATGGCCCAATATATGAACTGTGGTACCGACGATGAGCGCAGCGATTTCTTCGCGTTCAATGACTACTCCTGGTGTGATCCATCCTCTTTTACAATCTCTGGCTGGGATCAGAAGGTGAAGAACTTTACCGGTTACGGCATTCCATTATTCCTTTCCGAATACGGTTGCAACACCAACAAACGAACGTTTCAGGAAGTCTCGTCGCTATACTCCACCGAAATGACCGGGGTATACTCTGGAGGGCTCGTATATGAATACTCAGAGGAGGGTAACCACTACGGCCTCGTGACCATCAATGGGAATAATGTTGAGGAGGATTCTGATTACCAGGAACTGAAGACAGCCTTAGCCAATACTCCTTCTCCAGCTGATGATGGAGGATACAACAAAACGGGCGGTGCGGGCGGTTGCCCTGCGCCGAATCCTCCGAACTGGGATGTTCAAAACGATAACCTTCCCGCTATTCCAGAGCCTGCGAAGAAGTACTTGACTGATGGAGCAGGACAAGGAAAGGGCTTCTCCGGACCTGGCAGTCAAAATGCAGGGACTTCATCCACCGGGACTGCCACTCCAGGTTCTGGCTCTGCGACTGGCGTAGCGACATCAACTAGCTCTTCGAAGGGAGCGGCTGCTGGACTCCGAACCCCCGAAATGACCATGGTTCCCGTTTTCTGCAGCCTAGTCGTTGTAGCCTCTATGTTCTTTGGCGCATCAGTCATCATTTTCTGAGCGGATGGTCAACGTTTCGGCCCGACAGTGTTTTTCTTTTTTTCCTCAGCTGCTCTTAGGCTTGCGGCCTTAGGGTTAATTTCGCCAATTAGACTGTTGCTTGGGAATTTTTGATTGTAGTTTTTATTTTCTAGGTTCAAATAAGCATCTGCCTGAAGAGTCGCTCGCGGAAATCTGAAGATGAGAGAGGTTCTTGGAGTCTTGGGTTCAGGGTTGGTCGCCCATGTTCTCTGTTAGCGTTCCCTTGTGTGTACACTATGATACTATTATTATAGCATGACCAATACTAGCCGAGAATCTGCTTTGACTGCGATATTACTTATAACTCGTAACAAACCCTCTTTTGATGCCGTGTGGACCGGGAGTACCATAGGTATGTAGTTGTGCATATCATACTGTACACTATAATACTGGCGACCTTGCCTACATAATGTAGTGATCCTATGGACTATATGGACTATGAGGTCCCCACCTACGTATCCAAAGTATGTATATCAACATGTATTATGTATCATAACCTGCAGCCTTGCTAGCCCATATGGCATGTTGCATGTATATCATATGGTGGGGTACACCTAAGAACCCCTTATTCGCATTGGCATCTTTACATCGGCCGACACAGTGATGAAATCTGGAGAGCACCGTTGGTAAGCTAGCTGGGAAAGAAGGGGTCATCGGATTTGAAATGGAAGGTGCTGTGGCCTGGGATAATCTGCCATGTATCATTATCCGGAGTGTTTGTGACTATGCAGACAGTCATAAGAATAAGACATGGCAGAACTATGCTGCTACAACTGCTGCTTCCTATACCAAAGCCTCTCTTTGCTATTGGGAGTCAACAACCGAGTCGAGGAAGTTCTTGTTACATCCTAACGGTTGTGAATATTCGGCATAAATTATTGTACTGACTTTGAACTATCTAGTAGTTAGAGGTTCTCCGAGCCCAGGGTCGCCGGATTCATTGCAGTTAATAAATAGAGAGACTCCATCACCGTTGCCGCTTTACGTGACGTTCACATGCTACTAAAAAACATCCACCGGGCACCAGGTGCTGTGAAATGCCTTGAAGAAGACCCGAAGGCTGTCGAGGCGCTTCTGGTTGAAATGATAACAACCATAGATCAGGGTGTTAAAGATACCAGTGTCATAGTCACCGTCCACAAATGCAAGGAAGCGTGCCGAGCCATTGAAACCCTCTTGGCTGTCGATGATGCTTCTACGAAAGACAAAATCTAGATGGATGAAGTGGCCTTCAAGATTGTCGGAGAAAATGATAATGTCGTCAATATAAGCTCAAGAGAAGTCATGATAATCCCTTAGCTTGTTGTCCAATTGCCTTTGAACATAAGCGATCGAATTCATATAACCCACCCATGACTGTTATCTTAAACGTCTCCTGCCCGCGATGGCTAAACGACAGTGAGCCTATTCCTGTCTTCTGGGTGGATGAGCCATTGGTAAAAAAAAAGGCCATGGTGTCAATGATAGTTATGTATCGTTTTCCCAGCAAGAGCTGCCAAAGTGAGAGAAGATTTACAGTCGCAAAGCTGTGCCTTTAGTCGTTTTGTGGTCTCTTTAAGAGTCGGCGCTCCCACTATCCCGATAGGGTTAAACTGACATGAATTATGTTTTGAGGACAGTGATCATTTTTTTATGAAAAATGTGATATTGTTAGGAATCTATTCCTATTATCGCTAGTTAGAGTACTGTATATAGTTTATATCGCTTCTCTGGGACCAATCCAGGCCAATCAACCATCTTCACCACTCTCATCATGCGAATTCATCATTGAATCATAACACTCGGCTGCCGATCGAGGTCATCTTGGAGTGGTTCGACTACTGCTGGATCGAGGTGCTGACCCGTCAGTGATTAATAAGAATGGATGGGCTTTTTTGAACTTAGCTGCGGATCAAAGTCATCACAACTACTGCTGGATAGAGGCGCCGACTCCGTCAGTCCCTAATAGTGATTGATCGGCTGCTTTTGAACTCGGCTGCCAGCAATAGTCATCTTGAAGTGGTTCAACTGTTGCTGGATAGAATTGCTGGCCTGTCAGTGACCAATAGGAATGGATGGACTTCTTTACCGAGGTCATCGTGAAACTGTTCGAATGCTGTTGGATAGAGGCTGGCCTGTTAGTCCCGGATAATGATGTAGACTTCTTTGAACTTGGCTGCCGGCAATGGTCATCTCGAAGTGGTCCAATCGCTACTGGATAAAGGTGCCGACCTATCAGTGAACAATCGACGACTCCTTTGAACTCAGCTGCTAATCAAGATCATCGTAAAGTAGTTAGACTGCTTCTGGATAGAGGGACTGACCTTGTCAGTCACTGATAACGATAGATCGGCTCCTTTGAACTCGGCTACCAACAATAGTCATTCGATTGTTGCTGGATAGAGAGAGAGAGGTGCTGACCTATTAGTGGCTAATAAGAATGGATCAATTCCTTTGACCTCAGCTGCTAGCAACGCCCATTTCGAAGTGACTTAACTACTACTCGACAGAGGTGCAGACTTACCTAATCGGTGCTCCTTTCAGCTCAAGCTTTAACCTCCGCTACAGACAATGGTCATCTTGAAGTGGTCCAATTGCTTCTGGGTAGAGTTGCAGACCACTCATCAGTTCCTAATAACGATAGGCCAGGTGAACTCTTTTAACCTTACTACTACCAACAAATACTCATCTCAAAGTGGCCCAGCCAGGTGAGGCTATATATAGAGAGAGAGAGAGACACGGGCCCGTTTTAATAATTTAGTAAGAAGAATGAATTTTTTTTGTTACACTCCACTGCTAACGTAGTCATCTTGATGTAGTGTTTCAACTGCTTGGTGTAGACCCGCCAGTGACAGAAGGCATAAACTCCCTTTTAAACTCGCCTGCCAACAATCACCATCCCGAAGTGGACCAACCCCGCCGCCGTCAACTAGTGGTGCTTGATAGACGGGCAGATTTGACAATGAAATGATTACATGTAATAGTTTAAGTACAGATTACTTCATTTAAACTCGGCCGTTAGCAACCCCGTAGTTGTCTTATTGCTACGATCATATCATAGATTTGGAAATGCAGACCTACGACAGTACTTAATAATGATGGGTAGACAGACTCCTTTGATCTGTCCTCGACTAACCCACTCCAGGCGTTTCGAAGTGGAGTGGTTCGGCTCCTTTTGGATTCACACTTCTACTCCAGTACTCAGGAGCCAGGGCGGGCTTGTACACATTAATGTGCCCAATAGATCGAAGTGGAATCTGGCTGAACAACTTTGTCCCGTCTCCATTGATGTATCCTACTATCCTGTCATGTTTTTCCCTAAAAACGTATATCTATAGCACCATGCTGTATAAGCATCCCGATAATTGGTGCTAGTACTTCGTGCAGGGCATACATAGTCGCCACAATTACACTAAAATTCCATGCGTGAGCTATCGCTGTTGATTGATCGTCAAATATTCCAATATCATCTTGACATCTGATGGTTCAAGTGCTCCACCCAATTCATATAAAGGTTGCTTGTATCAGGGGCTAAGGGATGGACAAGAACACGGGATAGTATTTTATACATTGATGATTGGACTTCAAAGAAAGAGACTCCATTCAACAAAGTGGACATTGATACCTCGATTTCTTCCCCTTGTTTTTTTTTCCTGTCAATGGACCGACATCACATCCGTTGGCATGCAGGATTATGCAAAGTACGTAGATACCATTATATTACCGTACACTAATAGCCCTATATAAAGCACAAAAAGCCAGCCATTCACGGAACTCCGGTAAGAACAAGAAACCTGGTCTGGATGATTTCATGTCTCAATGCCTACCTAGGTACTTTTCATGGCATGGCCTATTTGGTATGATTTTTATATTGCCGTGGCAAGGAGACATACCATACATACATACCTGGGTGCATCCAGCTATTTAACGGGAATACTAACAAGGATTGAAAGAAAGAGAGAACAGAACGAAAGTCTCAGAAAAGCTGTACATGTCATGCGTCAGGCCTGCCCGGTCTCAAGCCACAGATGGAAAAGGAGATGACTAGTAGCGGGCAGAGATCCCTGACATATATATATCTATTTAAAGGTATTTTATCGATTATACATAACAATTTTGCTTCGTCAAATACGCTTTTCATCGCTCAATCTTGTCTTTTTTTTAAAAAAAAAAAAAAAAATTTTTTTCAACCAAGGTTTAAAAAACCACATTCATATCTTTCTTTTGATTAACCCTTTGAAGAAATCAAAGCTATTGCTGTCGCTCTGCAACTGCCAAACTTTTCCCGTGGGTCGGTCATCCCATCCCAACTCCTCCGCCAACAGCAACCCATAATCCCTGGTAATGCCCTTGATTCTAGCCTTCACTCCGCCTTCCTCCTCAAGCGTAACAGTCTGGTTCAGGTGCAACCAATGATCGTAGTACGCCTCCTCAAAGTCCTGGTCGAATCCTGTCTGTAAGAAGCGGGTATAGAGTTCTTCGAAAACGGTAAGAATCCTCGCAAGAAGCTTCTCTAGATTGAAAGGTTGGAGCTTGGGTCCAGGGGCAAACTGCCCCAATAAAGCGTTGAGGGAGGTTGTTGGCGAAGGATTAGTGGTATTGAGGCCGATTCCGACGACTGCGATATATTCCCGAACAGAATAATGTGAGTTGACCAGGATTCCACAAACTTTTGCATAGCTCTCCTTTTTAGAGTCGGTAGAATCGCGGACATCTAAGGCCGCTATTAGCCTCCACTGCCATAAAGCCGGGGATGACTGCCAAAATCAGATGGCTCTTGCAACATACAAACATCATTGGGCCATTTTATCTTGGCGGGAAAGTCCTCGTAGCCTTTATCATAGCTTTTGATCCCTTTCACCACAGCCATGGCAGCCAGGTACTGGATGAAAACAATTGGGGATGATTCAATCTTTTCTACTGGATGGCGGATTACTGTAGAGAATACAAGCGCACCAGCCGGTGAAATCCACACATTGGAACCTCGACCTCTACCCGCAACTTGTATCGTGGCTGTGGCGGTGAAGCCATTTGGAAGCCGGCAAAGGAGTCGTGTGTTTCTACTGCTTGTCGGTAATGAACTCTGTTCAATTTTATTGAGATATGGACTTACCTTTCCAAGATAGTATTCGTGCTTGTAACAACCTTTCCATATAAGATCTGCGAACCAAATTGCCAAAGCGATTTCTTTGATCGTGATCGATAGTTTTCAAGGCTGGAATAGAATGCATGGTGATTGAAATGGGGAGTAGCTTTCGAAGGCGGAAGGTCTTCGTGAACTACGAGTCGCTTGATTATCAAATTATAGTCGAGATTGCTGTCATTAGTAGAATCACCACACTTATCGGATTGGTTTCTCGGGCAGGTTGATAAAGCTTCTCCAAGCTCATGCATATTCCATACTCCAGGTCTTTGAATCAGAAATGTGTCATTTTCATCCTTCAGGTACTCCCTTCCTTCATCCTCCGTGATGATGTCTTGTAACGATGCCATGAGCTGGTGGGTGTAGTCGGCATCTAAAGAAGAGAGATGTAGGCAGGAAAGCGATGGCACAGTTGTCATTCCCTGATTTACTTTGAGGCCAAGTTTTGCAAGACACGCTCCGAGGAATTTGGCGCGGGATTTATCAAACGCATTCAATATGTCGACCATTTTGGAGTATTCAGGCCCACCAGCATCCCTGTGAAGATTTATGGCCGCAAATCTAGACCCAAATCAGCTCTTAACTACGGGTTAGTTCCAAGGGAGACAAACTCAGGGTGCGGTCCCGTCAAAATGGCTGCTCCATCACCAACTTTGCAATAAACAATCGCTGCAGCTCCTTCCCCTGGGTCTACATGTAAGTCTTCCGTATAAGTCGCTAGCACTTCTACGCCTCTATCAGCGTAGCGTGGGGCATCGACAAAGGCCCCGCCGCCTTTATGATAACATCTAAAGACGTCGGGAACATCATTGCTGGAAAATGCGCCTTTTGAGACCTTAATTTCGGCTGCTCGAGCGCCTTCCTCGTTCTGATATCCAAACCCAGGAAAGGCAGAGCCTCGACATGTGCCTGGAAAGAAGCCAAGCTCTCTGTCGCCAATCACCTCCAGGTCTTTATCCCCAACCTCAAATTCACATCTCTTGGTCCCGTAATAGCCCCCAGCACAGAAGCCCAGGTAAAAGCCCCCTCTCTGGACGAATTGGGAGATTCTTTGATTCCCTTCACCATTGAGCACCCTACAGTATTCTTGGTCTGCACCGCCTGGCATAACTAACATTGCGCATGTGGCTGTCCATGGTTCTTTGATGATCATATCACCAGTTACGGGTATAACAGCGTAATTCGGAGCTAGGAGGCGGCGAAGGCTGTAGAGACAGTTGCGGACCGAGTCCACAGTGCATCCATCGCCTAGAGGATCTGTCAGAACATTATTTCTCCAGACAGATTGAGTCAGCATACCAGAATAAACAAGGACATTGACCCTCTTTGACGCGAGGATGGGGTTGACTGCGGACATTGTTATTGGCGGAAAACCACACTAGTTGCGTAGAGTTAATAGAAAGCCCGCTCCAATGCAGGTTCTTACAATTCATCCCAGCTGTGATTGGAAGCCGAGTGCTCTAATTATGTTTCGGAATGATAAACGTCTCTAAGAAGCTCGCTTGGCGAAGACAATGAACCCGATGACTGGTGAATTTCTTCTGTGTTCCGGAAATCCGGTACTTTCGGCGACGAAAGGATTTCCGCGTGACGATCGACGGCAGGAATAGGTTAATTTGGTTAAAATCACCTGCAGATAGGCAAATAATTATTATGAGAAGGAACGACTGTTACTCCGATAAGAAAGATTGAAGGAGCTGTAAGAAGGAGGTAAGCTTCAATCTAGGTTGCTTTACTTGGCCTGAATAATATCTTGCCGAAACCGGGTCTGTCTAGGGGGCTGAGGATGCTCCCAGGAAGCATTTTGAAATCAATTGAGACCTGACATAAAACTATCCTAATTAATTCCGTGTATTTCTTCATTCTAGGTGGAAGATTTTTCAAGAGCGTTAGAAGCATCAGGGGAACAACCAGCAAACCATCCCTGATCACATGTCCGATGTATTACTAACTGTCATCCCGAGCGTATCAGAGGTTCAATGCCAAGAAAGATTCTGAGCTTCCGGTTGGTGCATTCTGGCGATATGAAATCGATAAACAGAACATGACTCATGATTGTATGGGAATTGCATCTGCAGTCAGGATAGCCCTGAAACCGCTAAGCAGAGGAAAGATATCGTGGGTATTCAACGCAGGCACCGTGCTCAACGACGTGAAGCCCAGCGACAAAATGAAGTTCTTGGCTTATCGCAGACTCCTCTCTTCATTAGCATCTCAACAGCCAGCATCCTCTCCCGCCACTCATGGAATTGCCCTACCGGATGATGCCGCTGTGTCGGCTAAACATTAACAATTTGTCGAAACTTTCAGAGAAGCCATAGGGAAGGAGAAACTGGAAACCTGCTGCCATGAGAGGTGGTTCAATATGAAGCTCAACGCCGCTGCTGTCTGCGAGCGTTACTACAAGACAAGGGATAAAGGAGACAAGGCGCCGCACTTTATGAGTGACTACGCAATTACTATCCACAAGAACTAAGGGTTAACGCTTAACCAGGCGGTACTTGACCTGAACCAGCCTGAGCTCGCGACTGGCCAAACATACTTGCCGCCATTTCACGGTGAAGCATCTTAGTGGTTTATTATTCGAGGCCCGTTTGATTTTGAGCGTTTTACCCCGAAGGCATCACCTCTCAAGGCTAGGCTGGGGGCAGTATAGTTGAGTATTAATTGAATGGAAGTGGTTACGCAATATACAAAAGATATTTCTTGCCTACGATGGATACTAGTTCTATACGCTAGAAGCTTCAATGATACGCAATTAGTTCACTCAATGTAATGTAGCGAAGTCGGTACCTACTCGCTTCGGCTACGCTCGGTCCCGCTTCGGCTTGCCTGGGCGATCCATTTTAGGTTACATGTATGTATAGCATACAGGAGAAAATGAATAGCACAGAAACAAAGAGGAATCCGCTCTTGTACTTCCAGGCCGTTGTCAGTTATGTTCCCAAAGATGCTTGAAGTGTACTTCTTTTGTACCGAATGATAGTATGACTTGATTTATACCACTTTGGTGAATAAGTCACAAGGAATAATATTGGTCAAAAGACAAACAAACCAAACGTAATGCAAAGAAGATTCTCTTCTACCTTTGTACCTAAAAAGTTCTGGCGGTTCCTTCGTTTGTCATATTTGATATGATATGACCAGACTACGCCTACCTTCCCTTGTGACGATAATAACAAAATCCAAGGACAATGAGAGCATGAATCATAATATTACATCAAGTAGCAACGCACAAACGTACCTACTATACAGTACTTTCTTTTATGTATATAAATGTTTGTACAGTACATACTACATACATACATACATAAGTTACCGTTCTTAGGTATTCTTTTACAACCGAATCATAATAATAATAAATTAAATGAGGATCTTCCCTCCCAACACTCATATCCAGAATCTTCCCAATTTCTTCTGCCCCTCATCGATCTGCTCTGTCAAGGATCATGTCGACAAATCAACTTCCCACCACGATTTCTCCCTTGCTCCCGCCCAATGCCCGCGTTTCCACCAACCCCTTTGTCGCATCGAAACTCGGCCATCTTCGGGACCGTAACCTCGGGAGCAGTGCGGTGAGAGCCACCACCGCTGAGCTAGCGCGCATTCTCGCTGTAGAGGCCACCCAAGATTGCTGTCCGACCGGCAAAGTGGGATTGATCGTGGTGTTGCGTTCGGGGTTGGCTATGTGCGACGCCTTTCTCTCGCAACTGGCCCCAGAAACCGATGTCATCGTTTATCATATTGGTATGTTTCGTGAGCATATCACTCTGCAGCCTGTCGAGTATTACAACAGGCTACCGAACAACAACACCGAAGTGAAGCGGGTATACGTTGTCGACCCCTTAATCGCGACCGGAGGCACCTCGGCGGCGGTCATCGAACTTTTGCGGTATGGGTTCCGCCGGATTTTATTTTATCCTTGCTGCATTATTTAGCGTCAATTCCAGTTTGGAATGGTTTCTTTTTTTTTTTTTCTTCTCCCAATTCATATTCCTCCCATGCGGAATTGTACATGACTGACCCTACTTAGGGACTGGGGGGTCGACCACATCACCTTCGTCTCAATTCTCGTCAGCAGAACCGGCCTGGAGCGGGCAGCTAGAGTTTGGCCTGAGGGCACCAACTTTGTCGTGGGTGCAATCGACGATCACGTCGACGACCATGGCTACCTCGTCCCAGGCGTAGGGGACATTGGAGATAGATTATTTGGCACACATACCCCGAGTAGACCGTGAACCGTTTATTCTTATCTGTGTTATGTGTGTATGTATGTAGTAGAGGCATAAACTACGTCCTTATTAGCAAGTCTCCAAGTCTCAGAGAAAGAGCTGATCTGACATACATAATACACCTTGCATATCCATCTTGAGAATCCATACCTGTGCTATACGGTATCAATCAATCGTTGCTGTAATGGTTATCGTCCGGCTCCGTTGATTCTTGTCTATTACTGGTATTAGGCACTACATAATAATACTGCGTACATATGTTTATACCGGGAGCCTACGATGTTTACCTATTTGGTACCTCCACGGTCGATAATGCTACCTGGATGTTTGAAAGATTTGAATGCATAGTGGATGGATATCCCCCTTTTCCTTTTTTTTTTTTCCTCCCGCCTATTCAATTTTGAGGTGCCAGAGGGACAGTTTTCTGGCAAGTTCGAATTTCGGATACATACATACTAATGGAATATACTACTACATTCAAAACTTATGATATTTATACAATAATCCCGTCGTTGGCTGTCATATGATCGGATCTACCTAATGTACAGTACAGTGCGTCCGTAGGCAGCCGCCCTGCCGGAAGATCCGGTGAATAGACAAACTTGCTTAAGCATCATATAGTATCTGCTGAATTAATTGAAGTCACGGATAGCGGTCAATGTTTGTATCATACCCGCGGAATTATCTAGTAATAATAATAATAGGGACATGTTATGCGACAATCCATCCACTCTTATGTATGGGCAGTATGCAGAATAGATGCCTAATATACTGTACCCATATATAACAAATCACATCGGCCGATTCTCCTTCTCGTTCTGCATGTCTTCTGTTTGCACCTGCGCTTTTTCTTTTTTGGTAACAAAAAGTTGTTATCGGTTATTTGTCGCCATCGGCCATATGCATCGTGCTATTAAGAAATCTTTAGCCTGCCGTTAGGCTACTTACATATAATCTCGGTCGTTCTCGATATATTATTGTCCCAGTATAATACTATATACATAGGGGGGTCTTCAATGCACCGTCGCACGAATGCCGTATTTGTTGCATCGTATCCAACTGTTACTTCCCGACAATGCGGTCGTTGCCCGGCGGTCTCTTGCAGCTGATGTGAGGAACATGGATCCGTTTGATATCTCATCTGTCGCTCCTGTCAAACGTGAGCTGCAACCGTGCTGAGAGTCAACCATTGCTTTGGGGAGTTTTGCCTTCATGCAGGCGGCTTCTATGGCTATGTACATACGGACGACTGGCTACTTACTACCTTTACTTTCCTCCCTTGGAAATTTGCCATGCACGGTTCCACCGATGGGGATGTTATTCGTATGATATTAGCTAGATATCGACGACGGTATACACGTAGAATGTAATGGGGCTAAAGGATACCTGCATCCGCAATTTTACTAAAAGTTCCCCATACATACCTCGCACAAAGTGGCTGTATCAGAAGGGGGGTCCCAAGGCATGTCACAATTTACTGCCCGGGGTATCCACGTAGGAGCTTCGTTTGAATGGCAAGCTGAGGTCAAAAACCGCGTAAAGTGGCGGTTGAGAAGGAAACCTTTCAGTTTATGATACGAGGACGATAAAATATCAAATGACAGTCGGCTAATTACATAGTCTGGATGGACCCTGCAGGTAGTCAATAATAGGGGGTCCATATTCTAACAGGTTAATTGCAATAAACATTAGCAACCGTAATAAAACAAATGCATGGAAGGTAAGTTTCATTAGGTACTATGACATTCTCTGACTTCCAGCTTCCTCTTCTGTCCACTTCATGTAGTTAGTTAATGGCTTTCAATCCGATTAGACGAGTCGAAGATTTCAACCAGGGGAAAAATAGGGCTTATACCTAGCTAGTACCGGGAGTATTTAATACCCCTAAATTAGCAGTGTGCCATACCATTAGGTAGATGATATGATGAATGAGTGTGTGAGTGTATGATAGGAGGTAAGGACCATATACTAGGCTAGGCTCTTACAAACTAAGCACCTAGGTAGACGAAATGTGACAATCGAGTCAAATTGATAATACATAGAATGAATAATCGAAGCTGGCCACTGCCAACGAATCGTCCCTAGTAACCCACATATATCGTTTAAAGACATACTGTGTTAATTGCCCATGTAGAAATTCTAATATATTGAATAAATGCTGAAAAGCACTACTATATCATATGTAAGATTTCTGCTCACCATAGTCTAGGTCCTCGAGATAATACTTAAGTATGTCCTTATAATGGACATACATACATGCAACTGTCTTGCTGCTACTATAGTATGTATATAGACGGGAATGAACACCTACCTAAATAATGACGCAGGTTAGTGGGTATGTACATGTACACGCACTTGCCTTATGATTCCTCCTCAACTCTCATCATTCTTGTCTCGTTCGTATATATTACATATATAATACTTGGTTGGAAACGAATTCCAAGCCAGAGGAGGTGTTCCTTGTTTAAGCCCCGAAGCGTGTTTCAATCGCAGCTCTATGATGTTTTTCGGTTACATCCTATATGGACTGGAGTGGGCAGAAAAGTTAGAAATCTGTGTGATGGGTCTAAAGAGGAAATAGGAACGAGCGCCCCGCAGAAAACAGGGAGCGTAATAGATATTCTCATATACCAACCACTTGGTTATCGGATTCAGGACAGAAAACAAAAGGAAATGTCCACTCCTGACAAAAGAAAGACGCCTGGTAGTGCAAACCGCTATGTACTAGATACGGATTGAGAAATACCGTCTATGCACGTTGAGACACTCCCAATACGGAGTTCAAACTTTATATACGAGAACCAAACATGCGACTCTACATCTCCTGGATGTAGTTTGCAGGAACACTCTTCGTTACTCCGCCTTTCTCGACTTCGGCCCAGCCGTCTCCGCTGTCGCGGTTGACAAGAACGAAGCGGTCACCCTCGGTCATGCTCCACTCAGCATCACTACGCGCTTCATAATCATATAGAGCCTCGACATATTGGAGTTTCTTCGCGCCCCGTTTCGGTGCAACAGCAGGGCCAACCCGTTTTGCCGCAACACTACCCGCTAGCGAGATGGAAGAATTTGAGTATAACGACCCCGGGCGGTCAATTGGCCCGGGGCTCGGAGACGGCACAGGGGAAATTTTTGATACCGGCTCTACATATGAGGCCGGCACGAGACCCTCAAGGGCACCAGCACGAACACGCACCCAACCAGAGCCATCTGTGAGAGCTGAGTTAAAGAAGGATATAGGTGAGCGAGTCTGAAGCAGAGGAACGGCTTACCGTCGGGATCAACAACGACTATATCTTGGCCATCATCAATCGTGATTTCTCCCGCTCCATTGGCTTGGTAAGGATAGAGCATCTTCCCTTGAGGTTCATTTGATCTGAGGGTTGATCTTGGGGGAGAACCCGTGTTACTGGTAGAAGGTGCGCTGACGTACTGGGAGGGTGGAGGAGCCAGGATTCGGTTCTTTTTGGTTGATGCCAGTGTTGGGGCGGGTGCGGAAGGAGCGGGGATTTCCACGGGATTTTCTGTGGCAGATGGCTTTCCTAAGGTTGTAGAGACTGATCGTTGAGCACTGGCCGCATAACCAGAGCTCAACGAGTTCATTGTGTCCCTGCGACTCAATGAAGGTGTCGAAGCGGTGCCATTGGACAATGGAGGCTCATATGCCGGGGTCGCATTTGCCAATTCCTGACGTTCAGCTTTGAGCTTCTTCTTTTCCTCCTTCGTCTGCTCGCCGGGACACTCGGCAGGAACCTTCATTTCGCACTTGTTGTGACATGTGTAGCCACAATCTCGGCAGTCAAATCCTTTCGCCGACAGGCCCCAGATTCTCTCGCCACAAAGATCGCAATTGGTAGGAATCTTGAATGTCTGCGCTTTGAAATTGTGATTCCTTGCCCCTACCGAGAGATCCCCAACGGCAGATAGGATTGTTGAGGCCTCGATTTCTGCGGTCAGCCAACGCTGGTCTACTTCCCGCAATTTTTCTTCAAGAGTGAAGATCGCTCTAACAAGTTCAGTTTCATCTCGGTTGTCCTTCCCCCGTCGGACATTTTCCCTAATACGTTTTGCCGTTTCGACCTCTCGTCTTTGCTTATCAGCTTCCATTTTCAATTCTCTCGCTTGACCACTACTCTTGCTTAGCAGGTTTTGAAGGACGATCTTAGCTGGTTCGTCTACAACAATAGCATCGTCGTCATGCCAAACTGGGCTGGGTTGAAAGATCATGTCTGGAGGCTCTTGCCACTGAGTGATATTATGTTGTAAGAACATCAGAGAGTCTAATGGTGGATTGTTGCGTAATATCTCTCTTGAAACGGTTGAGATGTGCTCCGTGCTACTTGATAACGCCGTAGCCTCCAGCTTTGCAGCCACTGACCACATAGAATTCAGTTTCGCGACTCTCGTTTCGTTTAGATCTTGTAGACCCTATTATAAGCCATCAGGAGTGAAGCGTATGAGGACCGAGACAGAATCCTTACGTCTATGAGAGCAGGCACATATTCATGGCAGTGCTTTTCCTTCAGCTTATTTGCAACGTTGATACCTATCAGGTAGGCGTTCTAATTCGCGTGGTTAGTCGCTGCTCTCTGGTCTGATTAGAGGATATAAACCTTGGCATTGTTCATGCTTAATAGCTGCTGTTGATAGGCGCCTTGCGCCTTAGCCTTGCCATAGTCAAACGAAGATTCCATCTTCTTGCGTCTTGTCTCGACATCTTGACACACACCGTCATATTTCCCTTTAGCTTTCTTGAGGTTGGTATATAAGGAGTCCCGCTCTTTCTCCAGCCTCGTAAACTGCTCCGCATGGCTCCTTCTCAGCTCTTCATATTGAACCGCAGCTAGTCGTAAGGGCTCCGCGACGTGGGCGACTAGCTCTGCCCCAAATTGATCCCGCGCGTTGGCGTGGAATTCTACTGCGCTCAGTTGTGTCGACCATGTAGTCAGAGAAGCACACTCAAGAGATCCTGGAGTAATGCTTGGGGAATCTCCGACACTCAGGCTGCTCGACTTCTTCGCTTTGCGGTCGGCGTATTTCTTACACAGGGCAGATAGTTTAGCAGCATAATCCTGCTCGATCACACTCCTATCACGATAGAATTGCTGTATCTCGTCCAACCACGATATCCCGTTGGTTACCTAGGCATCATCATCCTCTTTAGTTTCCATGTTTTCCAGGCGTAAAAAGGAGTCAATGGGTGAATGTTTCGATCCATAGGTGGCAAAGACGAAATACATCGCATACCCAAGCATTGACCGGCTTAAACGCATCCTGCAACGTTTAGAGGCTCTGTTAGCCAAAAATAGTGAGAAGAGCCTGCTATTCATCTACCTTGAGCGTTGCCCCGAACTGGGGATTCATGTCAATTTCTGCCATCGCCTCAGCGCGCGACGCAGCCACACTCTTCAGTCCGCTGTCACATTGACAGGCCGCGGAATGCAAACTGGACGGCGAGTCATTCAGGAGGTGCCAGATAGAATTCTTGTTCAATAGTGATTCCCAGTTGCCTTGGGAGGATTCGGAATCGACAATTCTATGGAAGGGATAGTTCCTCTAAGGTTAGCTCCGCACTGCAATTTGTATGTATGCTCTTGTGAAGCAACTTCTGTTAGTTAAGAGGGCTTTTTTTACTGAAGGCGCAGAAGACCAAGTTAACAAGGTGTGGTGGTTAGTTATTAGTCAATACAAGGTAGGTTACTTAATCACCTAATTTACCGTACTACATATGATAGGTACTATAGTAATAACTTATCATAGTTAGTTCCAGATAGTACTAGTGTTCTACTTATTATGTATACGATATAGTTATATAGTTCTTATGGTATATAATTAACCTGTACTACTATGTCGTGTATGATAGATATGGTAATACGAGGTACCGCAAACTAGTCCCAATTGATCCGGGGTGGGGTTTAATAATCTTCCACCTGCTTAACTACCTATTATTGCTATCATACCCTCAAACCCGGGAATCAAACAAACAAATGGATGGACCTCAGCTTACTGGTAATTATGTAGGTTAACTCAACTAATAATAATAAAAAAAAAGTTACTTGCTTTCGGTACTTCTACCCCCTGGACAAACTTCCCTGCCCAAAGCTTTCTGCATACGCTTTTTCATTAAACTAACAAACCCCACATACAATTATCAATCTTGTATGTGGTAATGCATCATTCACTCTTTTTACGATCCTCATTCAGTTTCAACAACGTGGATAATACAATCCACTCATTCGCTAATTGTTTGCGATTCTAGATTCGCTCCCCTTTTGGGACTTTCTCTATGGTTTTCGGATAACCTAAAGATCTCTGTGGCCGTCAATAAAAAGTCTTCTCATCCACCTTCATCAATCCGTTCAACATTTTGCGCCCTTCACACCTTTCACGAATTTTCGTTCACAGTCACTTCTATTCATTAGGTCCCAGAAGACTTTAGCTATGGCATCTGAGCAACCTGGTGATGAATTCTATTGGGGCCCTCCAAGGGGTGATAGTGAATCTAAGCCAGTCCCAGGTACAGATTATCTCCACTCCCAAAGTTGCAGCCCAGTGTGCGATGGGAAGAAATGCATCGCTGACCAGATTGGCATAACTGTAGCCCCCGAAGAGAATTCATATTGGGGACCAGATGATAGAGGTTCCAAGCCAGCCCCAGGTATAGATCACCTCCACTCCCCAAGCTACACAGGCTCAATGTGGGATGGCAAGAAATGCATCGCTGACCAGATTGATATAACTGTAGCTCCCGAAGAAAATTCATATTGGGGTCCCCCCCCAGGAGATCGCGATTCCAAGCCGACCCCAGGTACAGATTAGCACGGGCTCAGTGTGGGATGGGAAGAAATGCATCGCTGACCGGATTGGCATAAATGTAGCCCCCGAAGAGAATTCATATTGGGGTCCCCCCCCGGGTGATAGCGATTTCAAGCCTGCCCCAGGTACAGATCACCTCCACTCCCCAAGCTGCATGATCCCAGGGTGGGATGGAAAGAGACGTATCACTGACCGGATTGGCATAACTGTAGCCCCCGAAGAGAATAATTATTGGGGGCCTCCCCGGGGCGATGGCGATTCTAAGCCAGAGCCAGGTACAGATCACCTCCGCTCCCCAAGTTGCACGAGCCCGGTGTGGGACGAAGAGATGTACCACTGACCGGTTTGGTATAACTGTAGCTCCTGAAGAGGATCTATTATATTGGGGCCCCCCCCGGGGGGGTAGCGATTCCAAGCCAGTGCCAGGTATAGATCACTGCTCCCCAAATTGAACAAGCTCGGTGTGGGATGAAGAGATGGACCGCTGACCGGAGTGCAGCCCCCGAGGAGAATACATATTGGACTAATCTAAACAAATCCACTAACGCGGCGGCTCCACAAAGTGAAGCCTCTACTCGTAAGACTTCGGATGTTGCGAGGATTCCGCAGGGCGATGGCGCCGCTCCGACCGTGAATAGCAGCGATCCCGATGATGCAGGATATGAAGTGGAGGTTAAACTTAGCGACTTGCAAGATGACCCAGACCACCCTCTATACTCTGCTAAGACATTCGAAGAGCTTGAATTGTATGTCAATCGGTTCCGCTTCCGAAAATATGGTGATATTTACCTATAATCTAGGGATACAAGACTTCTGAAAGGCATCCTAGCCATGAACTACCGTAAACCATCGAAGATCCAAGAGAGAGCCTTGCCTTTACTGCTTCGTAATCCCCCCCTCAATATGATCGGGCAATCCCAATCTGGGACCGGGAAAACTGCCGCCTTTGTGCTTAACATTCTGAGCCGTTTAGACCTCGAAGATGAAGTGCAACGCAAAACTCCGCAAGCCTTGGTTCTCGCTCCCAGCCGCGAACTTGCTCGTCAGATCGTTGGTGTCATTGAAGCCATGGGATCTTTCATCGACGGTCTGGTCGTAAGCACAGCAGTGCCGTCGGATACTCCCCGTCCCTTCCGTTTGGAATGTTCTGTGGTTGTAGGAACGCCAGGAACTGTTATAGACATGATTAAGAGGCGCATTCTTCCCGTTCAGCGTATCAAAATCCTCGTTGTTGATGAAGCAGATAATATGTTGGATCTTCAAGGGCTTGGCGATCAGTGTATCCGCGTGAAAGGGTTCGTTTGCCCGTCTCTTTGCCATTCCCCTTCTGTCTACTATCTAGGGTTGCTTACTCTTGTGCTAGGGCTCTACCAAAAGCCGTCCAGTTCGTCCTGTTCTCAGCGACCTTCCCCGATCATGTCCGTCGTTATGCCGATCATTTTGCGCCCAATGCGAACAATATCTCACTCAAAGAAACTGAACTTACTGTGGAAGGCATTAAGCAGTTCTATCTTGATTGCGAAAATGATCAAGACAAGTATAATGTCCTAATAAAGCTTTATGGTCTTCTCACCATCGGGTCTTCAATCATCTTTGTCCAGGTTTGATGGCCTATTAGATTTATGACCGTCTCAAGCAGCTAACCAACATCTAGACACGCCAATCGGCTGCCCGAATTGAGCACTACATGATTGGTGAAGGTCACACGGTCGCCTCGTTAACTGGTGGTATTGAGGCAAACAAGCGTGATGAGATCATTGACCAGTTTCGTTCCGGCGAAGCAAAGGTTCTTATCACGACAAATGTCCTCGCCCGTGGAATTGATGTTTCCACGGTGTCCATGGTTGTCAACTATGTAAGTAATTCGGATGGCTCATTTCTATGGACTCAAATATTAGCTTAGTATTATTTGACATATTATTAACATTAGTATTTTCTCTTAGGATGTCCCAGAGCTGCATGCCCCCGAGGCTCCTAAGCGTCAGCCTGATTTCCAGACCTACCTTCATAGAATTGGCCGTACTGGCCGTTTCGGACGCCTTGGCGTGGCAGTCACTTTCGTATCAAACGGGGAAGAATGGGAGATGCTTTCGGAGATTGAGAGCCATTTTCACACCACTATTCAGCGCATTGACACTCGGGACTGGGACGAGGTTGAAGCTATTATTAAGAACACGATCAAGCATCCAAGGTCGCGAGCAGATTTCACTCGCAAAAGGTAAGAATCACTGATGGTTATTCCATTTCCATCTTGTGTTTGTGGCTACTTGGGGACGTGAAAACAGTGAAGTGGTCGGGTAGATGTCTAGGGCAAGAATTGAAGAGGGTGTTACAATTTTGTAAGGGAACGGGGGTAACGATACACGTTCACTTTGCGCTTGGTAGTCGCATATCCCTCTATGACAGTTGGCCACTGTTTGAGAATGGGGATCAAAGAAAAAAAAATCATCGGTAATTTTCGGGAATTTTCTCACCAGGACGAAGTATGACTAGAATCCATGATAGATACCACCAATATGTATTGATCGAGGCTAGTTGTATATCTACAGAGCCGTGTCTCAAACCAGATATACTAGGTACGGAGCACTCGGATGTTGACGCCTGAAGGATATACAGTATTATAGCATGGTAGACCGAAGGTGTGCCACATCTTGTTTAAGTAAGTTGCTACCTAGGTCGTTTATGACCCCTTTTAGAACCGGAAAATTGGTGATGAAATATGTGCGAGGCTTTGTTGAAGGATTAGGTTAAGGCATTCCGATGAGATATATAATCGAGTAACATGAATCGTATAGTACCTTCCGAATCCGGGCCACCCTTTGTTACTATGTATATCTATGTATATCTATCTATGTTACGGTATGGACTGCACCGATACGCAAAACCAATCAAGTGGGAATTGAAATTCGGTATAAAATACCATCATATGTCATAAACGAGAGGTTGGTGCGGCGCCGAAAGCCCAGTGCAAGACTTTAATATTAAAATATAAAATGTATTGCCGCCGTTAAATGAGTCCTTACAGTGAGCCTGGAACGCCACCGACCCGCCAATAAATAAATATATGGGGAGTAGCTGGTAATATTGGAAAATGGAAAAGCGCTGTTGAGTATTAAATATCTATTGTACATATACATAATCGGATACGAAATCGACATTTGTTTCATATCAGTGAGGTGGTCCCGTTAAGAGTCGGATGAAAGAAGAGACAGTTCAGGTCATAGGATAGAATTAGAAGATAATTGTGAAGACAGGACTGGAGGACTAGGAAAAAAAGGCGCTTGATAGATCGGGAGTTGGCGCATTTGTCTCATAATGCATATGGTGAAGCGATATCATTAAATAGAAGAATCGGAAAAGGAAGACAGTTGTGAAGAAGGAATTGTGTTTGTGATATATTGGGCATCTCGGTCCGACTGGCATCACGAATTTAAGCTCGACAATTTCTCGACATTTTTGGGCAGTTTTAGGACTATCCTGCAAACTCCTTCCGGGGGTTAAGAATCTAGGACGCGATTTCTACGCAGAAGGGAAGTTTTAAAGAGGTAAGGAGTTTGACGCATTTGGAGCATTAATTGAAAATGAAGGTATCGGTGCGCTCGGTATCTTTCTAGTCCTTCTGGTATGGTGGGGAATCCAATTTAATTATGCCATTCTGCCATTCTGTTGGGCATTGCAGGCTGCAAGCTTTTCGATAAGCAAAAGTACGACAATAACTTCGACAAGTCATCGAAGACAGCTGAGATTGAATCCAACAAATCTATTGAACCCTTCTTCTTTCATCCGAGTCCCCTTGATCTTGGTTCTTCCTCTCCTTTCATAGCTTCGCCCAAAGCCTCCATTATTCGTTCAATTTGATCTACAATATGACGGCTGCAGAACTCAAGCTCCTAACTAGTTTTTCAGGCTCTAACTAAGGAGACACTCACACCAACAGACTTGTTGCAGTGAATTGATTTTGGCCTAAGATCACTTTTCCACTTATTATCCGGGTAGGCCCATTGACTGTCCGTATCACGAATAATGGCAATGAAATGATACCCGGCGAACGGACTTCGATATCAATAAGATTCACCCGGTAGGCATTATTAACTAATACAGCAAGTTCTCCGGATATGGTTATCTGGATAAAATACCCAGTTATTATATACGGTAACTATTTTCATTACCATATTTAAATGTTGATATGCCATTCCGCAAACCACTTCAGGGAGGAAATATAACTAGATTACCGTCATCTATAGCCATGTTACCTACTTACTAGCTTTTATGTCCTTAATTCTTTCATGGTTATGTTTTGCTTGAATGTCGAAGAGGATTGTATTGCGGGTATTTTTGGCGTTATACTCGCGTAACTGATTATTGTTCGATTTATTATTACTAATAATAAATAATATAAACAGCTTCAAGCCAAAGGAATCTTAAGACGATTAAGAAACCAAGCAAGTAAATAAGGTGAATATAGGTCGCTACAGCCCACTACACGTCTTCACCGTCGCTCGCTATCACTATCGTCAGCAACAGTTCCTCATCGCTTCTCTATCATCATCCCAACCGGCTTTATCCTTCGCTTGGAGGTGCCGGCAGTACTGACTTCCCGACTCATTTTGACCGTCGGATTTCCTAGGCAGCCAGTTCCTAAAACATTCATTGGCTTCAATACTAATACCAGGGCGAAGGCGATTGCATGACGAAGCGATAAGGATTTTGGTACCACTAACAACCCGCTTACACTCTGCACTTAATATTGGCATTGTAAGAGTACCAGAGCGAAACGTGCTAGATCGGGCTGGGAGACAATGTTGGCTGGTTCAGTGGTGAAGAGGGTCGTTTGCCGCCAATTCCGTTTCAAGGTCACAGCCAATCTACCATTGATATGCATCGTGTAGGGATTTTTCCGTAGTAGTTATGACCTTCTGAAAAAAGAAAATTGAATGGTCAAAGAAGGGCAAGAGTGAGATAGGGAGACAAGCCGGTGGGCGGGTGTCTGTCATAGCCGAAAGGCTGGATACTGACGATAATCTTGATTAAATAATAATAATAGTTAATAATAATATGACCTTCTGATAATCTATAACACTACCATGCCGAGCGTCTTGCGGTTTTAATTGAGATACTAATGAAGGACTATTAACTTGTAGCCCATTAAACCGATCTCTATAGCCCTCTTCCTAGAGTTACTTCGGTTTTTTTGCGGCATCCAACAAGGATGCCTTCTGCGAGTTAGTATGCTACTGCTGATAAAGCCAGCTCGACTTGCGAGTAGGTTGAAGCACTTCTGCGGCATAGGAAACTGCACGCTAATAAGGCCGTGATAGTGCTTGCATTTTCCCAAGGCGTATTTTGTAGCGCCTCCAGCCAGATATACTCGGGGGAGCAGGGTTCTGCTCTCTTAAGGCTTGGAGTTCTAGAACGGCCTGCGAAGTTTTTGCAAAGTATGAAGTCCAGAGTAGACAACCATTTACTGAGATGATCATCGTTTCCCTGACTATGATTCTTGCTTTAGGCTAGCTAAAGTTTTTCAAGGTTAGTGTTATAGCTGAAACATAAAAAAATAGATAACTATCTTGCATGCCTCAAGATTACTAAACTTTTTTCGGCTTTTCGTGTCACTTTCGTAGCTCTTGACTTGTTGTCGCCGTGTAGGGGATAGTCGAATATACCGAAAAAAATTGTGTAACTTGCCTAAAGGACCTTACTTTCGCCAGATCCGTGTGGCTTCCTCAATATCTTCATGCCTTTCTACCTTAAGAAGCGCATAGACTACATTTTCTACATTCTTACGAGTAAGAAAGCCTTTGTAATAAGATTGATCACATGTGGCAAGCAGTGGAGTCTGCGGCGACTTCGTGCCTTCTCAGACACCTTCGGATCAAGCTTGAGAAGAAGGCATTCAATGGCAGTATCATTAGAGGGAGCATTATCTAAGACAAAGAAGCTAACTCATCCCTGGATTCTGTATTTCTCGATTACTTGGAATACCGACTCCGCCATACTTTCACCAGAATAGCCTTCTTTTATATGACGGATTGCCAGAAGCCGCATTTGACGATGGCCATTCGAGTCAATGAAATGAGCGACAACTCCAATGATTGAATAGAAGTTTGGAGATGTCCAAAGGTTTAACGAGAGATGAATTATCGAACGGGCCTTCTTTAGCTCTTTTCCCAATTTTCTTTTGCTTGCCGAACCTAGCAAATATTACGACTGGAAAGGAATTCCGCTAAAGTTGAATATGGAAAAGCTAAAAGCTCCCGAAAAAGACTGTTTTCAACTTGGAAAAAATGCAATATGACACAACACAATCCGACGTGTCAAGAGCAATTTAAAACTTTTCTAATGTAAACCGAAACACGAGCTCTACTGGACCAGGGCTTCTACTGCTCGCTCGGGAAGAAGCTGATGAATGATCAGGCTCGATTCGATTTCCAAGCTTGCCAGGGTCGAAAATCAGCATGAATGGAAGAGGCTTATGCTTTGGGTCGACTCTCTCGTCATGACATAATTGACAGTAGTAGTGCTTGGTCCCTTTATCAACATGGACGATTTCATAGCCATAATCTCAGACAGGAAGTCTTCTTCTTTCGTTTGCCGGCTAGATCCTCCCTTTATAGTATTTCTAGCCATGAATTTCAATGGGTATTCCAATGGCGGCAAGATGACTGTCGTCGGAAGGAGGAACTCGAAGGAAACTCAATTCAAATTGCAACATCCTGTGACTTAGTTGGCATCTTGTTCAAGGGTTGAGTTTCGGTCGCTTTCAAGCTCCCGGAGCAGGAACCACCCCGTGAGCGGCCTCAACGTCCCTTAACCTTTGGTGCAATGTCTAGAATTTAAAAATCAAAAATGTAGAGAACTATGAAAATGTAAAATGGTCATCTAGTCCTGGCTCAATAAGGATGTCTACCTTATGAAGGGTAAAAGTTAGTAGCCAGAAAGGAAAGGTAACTAGAAACCGCATATATTTAAGATCATAGACTGGCAGCCAGTCCGCCTTCTGGTAAGCGGTTACAAGTAGAAGATGTGTACCATGATTTTTAATGGCATTACGCATATGTCTCATGCATTGGCGTCAGACGGTTCATCGTGAGTGATCTGAGGGCTCCATCAAATAGCTGCAGCTACAGCTGGTACGTAGTTGTTAGCTCTCCCTTAATAATCACAAAAGAAGCCGTGGGCACATGTACGATCAATCGAGATCCTCGAAGACAGCTCGAGGACTATTGAGCAATCTGATTCTTAGAAACAATGATAAGATCGGGATGGTCGGTGTGGTGAACGGCTGACCCAGCCCTCCTCCGTTAGCGACGGCAAAAATCGTCTGACAACGAAAAAAAAAGCTATGATGGGAGTCTATAGCGTTGATAGGGAACCAAAATATCAAGATGGATATAGATGTAGAATAACAAAGGGTACGAGTGCGAAAACTATGGTTTTTTTTAATATGGCATATCCGCTAAAATCATATCTGGACCATCTACATCACTGGTTCTCCACCAACTAGCTGTAGGAGCTAGAAACCTCCATTGAAAAGGGACGCATAAGGAGGTCCCTGTAATATCATTAAAGAATGGTGAGCTAGAAGACACAAGAACGCATTGAATGTATTGTGAATATATAAACCACACTCCTAAAGGATTATCGCTGAGATCTAACATAATGCTTTGATGAATGTTACCACGAGGGACTTGGAGAGTCCCTATCTGTTGGTAAATCATCGGTTCTTCTGTGTGTAATGAAGCTTCTGCTGTTTAGCTCTATACTTGTATGCGGGATCGTGGAAGCTAATAACCATTTTCCCAGCAGGTAACGTCGACTACAAAAGGTACCGCGGCACCTAGCGCAGCGCATGAAGGTCCTATCCGATGGTCCCAACAGGTAACCACGTCTTCTTCAAGCTTGCCACTGCCAGACCCGCATGCTGCTATTACAGGATCAACATTTGGAAGCTGGGCGTGATTGGTGTTGTCTCCGCTAAATGCTGGTGAATCTTTTTATAAGACGTGCTGGTAAACCTTGAAGCCAGGACCCTTAGGCTCGGAATTCAGTATTGCACAGATACCGCATTGAATATCTGGCTATTCCTTAGAAGGCTTACTTGCGCCTCACCTTCTCCTTAAGGTGAGGGTTCGAAAATTTCCACCAATACACCGTTCTTTTATTAATCTTCTCTTGCGTACCCCTTAATCTTCTATCGACGCCCCTACCATATCTCGATGTTAATAAAACTGGTAGCGGTAAATGTCATTTACAAGTAGCTTAATCGATTTGTCGATGTTTGGTTTCCATCCCGGCGGGACAGCTACATCTTTAGATGTTATTTGAGGGGGAGGATAGATTCACGTGTGGTGGTGATGACAGCATATGTGTAATGCCTAAGCAGGCTACAGCTGGGCTTCTATCACTGGGCGAAAGACGAAAGTTCTGATGCCGACAAGATGACCTTATAAGTTAGATAAGGGCTCCTGGAAGGGTGTGCCTTATAATATGACTTGATTGTTCAGGCTCCTTCTTGGTGTTAAATACTCATAGACACCCGACTCCGAGTCATCCAGGTAAGTTAGTGATTGATTGCGTCGCTGCACTCTGTTGAGAGGTTCAAACATTGCTCAAACCTAGTTAAATCCATCAAAAAAAAGGCATACTACTTCTGAAAACTGCTGCAGAGACGTGGGATGGCAGTTCTTGCAACTTGCTATGATACATAAAGTATGTATGTAACGTCTGCCGACCCTTGCGTGGATTAATATATTTTCCAGGCTCCCCGATTGGCATTCCAAGTTCCTCTGGTCGGAATCGGGAAAGTCGGAGTCGGGTTTCGGGGAAATCAACTTCCCGGATTCCGAGGGACATACTACCCGTGTTCTATTGGCTATTTTCCGAGTCCCGAGTTCCGCCGCAACGAAGTACCTTACTAAAATGTATGTACATGTACATAGTTAGGTAGTATCATGACAGGGCAGGAGAATCTCACTTGGCTTTTCACTTCCGCATACCTCCGCGGGGGTCTCATCGTTTGAGTGAATAAGAATCAAGTCGATCATTATTTAACCAACGCCTAACCGTCCAAGTCCAGCTCATTATTCCCAACCCTTTTCATTCGCTTTTCCTCTCTCCTTGAAGACTTTCCCCGCCATTCCCGCATGTTGAAGGATCAAGCTGTCATAGAAGGACCGAGTCATCGATATCCCCTCTCTCTTCCCTAGCCCCCAGAGATTTCCTAAATCTATATAGGAATGATGCTGGAACCAGATAGTACTCCTAATAGCCCCGTTAATGGCGAATTATCCCCTCGCGCCAAGCTGTCCGGTCCAACCAATTCACGCTTCAGTAAACATATTACCGTACGCTTCTTATTCCCCGTCATCCCGCTTAGTGAAGCGAGAAAGATGACCAAGCCGGGCTGACTTTCTCTTTCCAGTTAACTACCTACCCCGGCCAAATTGGTGTAGAGCCAGTTCCCCTGCAGTGGGGCGCCCCAGACTCCAAATCTCGTGGCCCGATTATTGTATCGCGCAATTCCTCCACCTTAAAACGACGCAATGCCATAGGTGCTCATGGTGGTAGCTACAGTGTGTACAATGCGCTGGCTATTGCGGCCGGGGACCTCCCCCAAGACTTCCGACCAGACTTTCAGAACACCGAACCGATCTTCAACTTCCCGTGGCACCCCGCGTGGGCAGACCCTATGAAAATCGTCTCTCTGGACCCCTATGGTCATGACGTTGTCAACCAATTCAAAGAGCAGCTTGATGAGGGTTGGGACCTCCGACCCACGATGGCAGTGACCCGCGCCAACATGAGCTTGCCGGAGATCGAAAAAGCTGTACGGGAAAAGCAGTTGTCGGTCGATGGGGCTGTCGTGGTTGATGAGACCGGTGAGGTGCGGGTGACCAAGGTGGCCGTTGAGCCTGTATGGTACCTGCCCGGTGTCGCGGCCCGCTTCGGCGTTGACGAAGGAACGCTCCGTCGCACACTGTTTGAGCATACAGGTGGGAGTTATCCGGAGCTCATCACTAGGCCTGATATGAAGGTGTTTCTCCCCCCTATTGGTGGCCTCACAGTCTATATCTTCGGCCCCCCAGAGCGGGTATCCGACGAGAAGGTCCGCCTGGCGCTTCGGATTCATGATGAGTGCAATGGAAGTGACGTATTCCAATCAGATATTTGCACTTGCAGACCGTATCTAGCCTTCGGAATCCAGGAGGCGGTTAGGGAGGCTCAGAATGGGGGCAGCGGGGTGGTGATCTACTTCCGCAAGGAGGGGCGTGCTTTAGGTGAAGTCGTTAAGTATTTGGTGTACAATGCTCGGAAACGGGGTGGTGACACTGCAGACAAGTACTTCTTGAGGACGGAGAATATTGCAGGCGTCCGAGATGTGAGTGCCTGTCTTTGATCACGGAAAAGAGGCTAATTCGATGTAGATGCGCTTCCAAGCCCTTATGCCCGACATCCTTCATTGGTTGGGCATTAAAAAGATCGACCGGATGCTCTCCATGTCAAACATGAAGTATGATGCCATTGTTGCGCAGGGGATCAAGATCGTTGAGCGCGTCCCAATCCCAGAAGGTAGGCTTTCCTTGACCCTCCATGTAGCATTATTAAAGGAGTCCCAGCTGACGAAACCCGAAACAGGCATGATTCCGAACGACTCGCGGGTTGAAATCGACGCGAAGATCAATGCGGGATATTTTACAACCGGCAAGCATTTCACCACGGAGGAGCTCCAGCAGATCCGAGGTCGGGGCTGGGAAAAATGGGAAGATGTGACAGTATGTCTTGACCTCGAAACGCGATCGCTATATTAAATTATGATGTTTGACCGATACCAACCGACCTCACTAACTTGTTCCCTCCAGCATTGACATCGATATCATCAATAAGGCCTAGAAGCCAATCGTCTCCTTTTATTCATGTCCTCAAGCAGGTTGGAACGAATCGGATTACCTACGCTATCGTATACAACGTGCAACTTGACTTGACGACTCCCGCCTTCTGGTCAACACAAGCGGCCAGATAACAGGAGCTGTCCGTTTTCGGAATTGAATCATGGAACCCAACAGCTTAGTGGAAACGACATATCACCAACAGACCTTTTAGAAAGTACAGAATCCTAGGGTCGCGTCATAACTGTCGCATCCGGTTTAGTCGATCTGTCACAAGAAGGGCTTTCCCATCTCGTTCATCTATGATCATATATCTAGTAAACTCGTGGATTTTTGTGTGTGTGAACGAATTTGGAATGTGGATATGATCAATTGATACATGAAGTTGGTCGATCTCGGGGGTTGGCTACAGGCGTCTTTCGCCTCTGATTTAAGCAACGCTTTCGAGCCGAATTGGATACGATTCCATTTTTACTCATCCTGCTTTCTATCTGTCATAGATACGTACCTCTTTACCTGCATGATACATGCCTTTACGAGTCAGGTAACTCCCACCCCGCCTCATAAGCAATCCTTGTCTTAGGATGTTAGCAGAAATGCTAGAGGCCTCTTTGTAATAATGCGTGTACTATACTGTTCCATTGTTTTACCCTTCATCTTTGGACAGGCAGCTCTCATACGAGCCAGGTTTATAATTGTCAGTAGTAAAGCGTCACGGGAAGATCATCATATGCTTGATTGGTTTGCATAAGACCCCCATACCAATCGGCCTATTACCACATCTATAGCCTATTAATATAGAGCTCGGTATAATGCTTCATCTTCGTAGGCTGAATGCACTTTATATACCTACATACCACGAATGACAACCTACCGAATTGAACAAGCGACGACGTTGTTCTAGCCTTTTCTGTCGGCCAAGAATCTACTCCTAGAACACTCGGCTGTGGCCCCGTTAGATTTACCCACCGGCTTGCTCCCGAGGACCCATTACACATGCCGGTTGAATGGGAGCGTTTGACTACTAATAATGTTTGATGCATGGCAGGGGTTTCTGACGTATCCTTGTCTGTACCGAAGAATTGTCGGATTCGACCCTGGTGTAGACATTTTTCACAAATTGACAAAGAATATCATCGATAGCGCTCAACTCAACATTGCGATCTCCCCTTCATTGTCCTCAAACATTTCTACAAAATAACAGATACTAGACGCCAATGGCACCCCAAAGCCCTTTCACTAAGCGCCTCCAATACTGCAAATGGGTCAACACCACTATTACCAGTGGTGAATGCTGCATCCATAACCGATTCCAAGTCTCTGGCGATGTTCCGCCTGCGCGTCGATCGAACAGGATATAAAGATTGGTACTGGTGGCGAAGGCACATAGGAAACACCGTTCACCGCCGGTTAGCCACATTGGCAGTGAAGTTCAAAGGAACAGCTTATAGGCTATTGATACTACTGATAGTATGTTTGCCGTTTGAACTTTTCTAAGTGTTCATAAACATCATGGTTGCCTTATTCCAGTGTCAACCTTTGGAAGTCCTGATGCAGGCGACAGCGACGGAGATCGAGTTTCACAAACTTTCAACTGCACTCGCCAGTCCGGCCATTTGCGCCTATAAGGTAGCTTGGGCTAACTGTATGTAAGAATCCACCCCATGTTCTTGTGTCTTTATTGCTTCGTAAAGCTGTTATATTGTTGTCATCTGTAAGTGCATTTCATGATTGACTAGGCGCCATTTCGAATATGGTCCGGCGTGTTAGTTGCGTCAGGGTACAGCATCGGGATCAGGCTCTTGTAGCGGGCTACAATAATCATTAGTAGATGGGGCTACCAAGCATACCTCATCATACAGGAGTCTCAGTTGATTGTGCTCACTGCCTGCACTATTTAGGTTCCATACTCACGAACGGAGATGAATGAAGCACTCAAGGCCGTGCTGACAAGGGTCTGTATTCTGGGATTTGAGAACTTGAATAGAATCCGTATTCCAAACCCAATTGCTCGTTTCCGGTCCCCAACCCCGTGATATCATAGAGGTACTTAAACGAAGGCTTTTCGTCGTCTTCTAGCTCAGTTTGCTCGGTGTTCCATCCCTCGCGCGATCATCAAGGAAATCACGAAAGGACCTCTTCTTGGCTACATCCAACCGTTCTCTCTTCGAACCAGCCAAGTCGACCAGTTCCCTTTTGACCTTTAATATGATTCCTGTTTAATCCTTGTACCGATCGCGTGATAGATTAGAGGGGCTGTTTATCTGGTAACAGCTCCTCCAGGCCTAGCGCCCAGTTATTATCGGGCAGAATTGTTGGCACATTGAACTCATTGGCGACAGAAATTTCAAGTGGTTCTCGGTTGATGATTGCACTCCAGCCGCTGATGTCTTCGGGTACAATGGAGGGATTTGTCCGTGTTATCGTCAACGACTTGGGAGTACGATTATTGAGGTCCTAAGAACCGTTTGGAATTTTTGTCGTCAATGAAGACCAGGCTAACGATTCTACGCGATAATATGCTGTTACGAGATTACTTTTGTTTACATGGGAACACTCTCATCCGTCATGCGAGATCGGTATAACGTGGGTCACCGCTCAGCGAGCCTCCCCGCTCAGTGAGCCATCTAGCGGTGTAGAAAGGGGTCACTTCTCTTCGCAAAATTTTCACAACACCAACAATTTTTCCCCATCTAT